>PVJN01010883.1:0-55810 GCA_004026805.1 Lasiurus borealis
CGCGAAAGCGGGAGACCGGCGGGCACCGGAGCCGCGCGCAGCAGCCGCGGCAGCAGGACTCCTACCGGCTCGGGTTGATTTGTAAACAATGGGTGACGTCGCCGCGGGGCGCTACCACCGCGCGGCGCCGGGGGGGGACGGGCCAGGAGGCATCGCGGCGCGGGCCGTCGGGGACGGCGCAGGGCGGTGGCAGGCGTCTTCTCCGATCTGCGCTCCGTGCCCACCTTGAACGGGATCCTGGGCGTGGGGAGACCTCGGTAGGACCCCGGACGGATGAGCGATATAAGGCAATGGAGACCTGGAGGCGACCTGCGTTGGTTTCTCCCACTCGCAGACACACCCACCCACACGCCTAACCCTCCTCCTCCGACGCCGGCTCCCTCCCCACGTGTCTTCAACGCTTGGGACCGCCCTGCTCCTCCCCCGCGCGCCCGCCACCCCCACCCGCAGGCTGGGGAGAGCTGGGGGGAGGGGTGGGCTCCCGGTCCGGCTTCGGGAAGGTGGAGGCGGGGAAAGGGGGAGAGAGAATTGGGGGTGCTGGAGGGGCCACCAGGGAGGGGGACCGGAATCGATCTGAGACAGGGTTTTCTGAGCTTTCCCCCCACTCCCAGTTCTCTGGGCTCAGGGCGAGAGGGACGCGCCACCGCATGGCTAACGAAGAGTTGACTTTGTTCATTACAAAAATAAAAGGTTCAGCCCTAGCAGGTTTGGCTCGGTGGGTATAGAGCATGGACCTCTGCGGGTGGAAGAAGGGTCCTGGGTCGATCAGGGTCAAGGACAAGTACCTTGTTGCAGGCTCCTCCCCGCCGGGCCCTGGTCAGGGCGCCTGCAGGAGGCCACCACCTATTGATGCGTCTCTGCCTTTCTTTCTCTTCCACTTTCTAAAAAAAAAAAAAAATCAATGAAAAAATATCCTCAGGTGAGGATTCCATACAAATAAATAAATAACACAAACTATTCAAATGGAAATATAGGACGATGAAAACTCCCCTAATAATCAGAACTCAAAACATGGTTCACATTAAGACATTCCCCTCTCCCCCTTCTGGCCTTTTCTATTAAAAAAGTGTTATACAAACAGCCACATATACAATGTTGTACACGTCTCCACTTGGTATTATTACACCATAAACGGTTGGTGTTATTGCATGTACTTTGAGAACATACACTGATTATGTAAGTTCCCATCGAGTGACTGTTCCATAAATTATTAAACAATTCCTTTCATGTTGACTGTCCGCCTAATTTCACCGTTGTAAATAAGCTTGTGACCGACATTTTTGTGCATAGGATTTTCCATGTTAATGACTCCTAAGAATATATTTCCAGGAATGGAATTTTAGGTCAAAGGATATGGATATTTTAAGGTTTCTGATAAATGTGCCAAAGTGCTTTCCAGTTGGGTGAATTTCCTTTCCCATCATTGTGTGAGCATACATTATTCATTGCACCTGCACCAGTATTTGAGTATTACAGTTAAATTTTTGCGGATTTCATAGGTGAAATTGGTAACTCCTTTCAGTTTTTATTTCTTTGATTTTACTTAGGTACACTAGTTTTCTAAATGTTAACCAACTGACAGGCTGGCGTGGCTCAGTGATTGGCGGAGACCTCTGATTGTGTGGAGATCATGGTTGGATTCCCTGTGTGAGCACATGCCTAGGTTGTGGGTTCTATCCCCAGTGTGGGGGGCCCAGGAGGCAGCCAATCAGTGATTCTCTCTCATCATTGATAATTCTCTCTCTCTCCCTCTCCCTTCCTCTCTGAAATCAACATATATATATATATATGTGTGTGTGTGTGTGTGTGTGTGTGTGTATACACACACACATATATATATATATATGTCAACCAACTGTACTTCCCTTTTTTGTGACTTGTTCCCTAATAAGTTTTTTCTATTGAATTTTTCTTAATTTGCACGACTCCACTATATTCCAGAAGTTAACTCTTTTCTTTCATTTTTTAAAAGTATATTTTTATTGATTTCAGTGGAGAGGGAGAGGGAGAGACAGAAACATCAATGATGAGAGAAAATCATTAATTGGCTGCTTCCTGCATGCTTCCAACTAGGGATTGAGCCTGCAACCCTGGGCATATGCCCTTGACCGGAATGAAACCCAAGACCCTTCAGTCCACAGGCCGACACTCTTTCCACTGAGCCAAACCAGCTAGGGCATTTTCTTTCATTTTTGGTATGAATATATCTTCAGTTTTTTTTGTTGTTGGCCCTGTACAGTCTTTTTCTCCCCCACTAAAATGTAACAAATGCAGTCAAATCTATAAAATCCCTTTCTTTGAGACTTCTAACATAGTGCTAAATTTACAGTCTTATTGCTTCCAGAAAATTATTAAATACTCAGTTCAAATTTCCCTAGATTTTTCTAATGCCTTGATTTTTTTCAAACCCATCTGGATTAATTTTGCTTTGGTTCAGGGAGATGATATGAAATCATGTTTTTCTTTTTTTTTTTCCCCCCCTCAGAGAGCTTGCCAATCAGGGCTGTATTTTTTCTTTAAGACAGAGGTGTGTGAGCAGTATAAACACAAGCTCTGTGCTGGTGAGCTCCCAGTTGCTGTTACGCTGATGACTGTGAGGACTGGGTGGGGCTGGAAATATTTTGATCCGTCTGCGGTGTGCCGTCAAAAGAACCCTGAACAGGTTGCACAAAGACCTAGATTCAAGTCTCATTCCTGTCATGTCTGGGGTGTTGTGGCTCCTGGCAAATCAGTTTACAAGTGTTTTTAGTTGTAAAATGGAAAAAATAATCCCTGCCCTGCCTCCCTCTGAGGATTGTTTTCAGGATCAAATGAGATAATGGGAACAGGCTTTGTCAGGCATTACACAAATGTAATGTGGGATTAGGTCCAATGGTTTACTAACAGAGAGAGGCCTGGCTCAGTTCCAGCGATTCCCCCCAGGGAAACAGCTAATATAGCAATGATGTTCCCCCTTGCAGCCCACTAAGTAAAACATGCCCTGAAGGCATGACTGCCTTGAACTTGCCCAGCCCCTGGTATTCTGCCTCCCTCACATCTACCCAGACCTGGTATTGTTTAAGGCCCTCTAAAAGTCAGCCCAGAGGCTCCAAAGTCCCAAAGTATCACCACAACTAGTTCTGCAGGTTTTGGTGACGGATCCTCCCCTTCATCTCTACGGAGAGCTCTTGACACCTTCACTGATGAGGATGGAAAGCCATTTCCCCCAGAGAGAGTGATTCTCATTTCCATTCTGATGGTACTAACTGGAGAATTTCAAGGGGCATGAAAAATTAGGGGAGGGCTTATGGATTTCAGCAGAGTTAAATGGTAATTTTTTTTCCCTCCCTCACTATAAGATGATGCCTGCCTGTAAGTAGAGAAAAGCAGTTTTATGCTCCATCGACTTTAAACATTAATAGGGCTGATGGTATTGTCTCTAATCCAGCATCCCTGGAAGTCATTTTTGTCTTCTTGTCAGGGCGATTCCCGTGGAGTTCTTAGTACTATAGGAAATGGAGCTTTGAGATGGCATTCTTTTAGAAATACTCCCTTTGTAATGTTGCTTGTGTATGGAGATTGCTATGTAAATACGCTCAGAACGCGGATGTTATGCCATTCATTATAGATGAATTCATTACGGAAGAGCAACTCCATTTTCGGGGGCACTTCTCTAGAGGGCTATGGGAGAGAATGCTGCGTTGGACCAGTGGGAGGCAGAGAAATGCCCTGGATTAGGAATCAAAATACAAGATGCTACAGAGGCTCAGATGCAATTAAAAGTAATGAGAGAGTATCAAAAAGGGAAGCGATGAGAGCTGTGCGCCTGGCAGGCTGGCTGCCTGCCTGGAAAGCGACACAGAGGGTGTTCAGAAGGACACAGAACTCACGGATTTCCTGCATTCGTTTACGCGGCGCTGAAATCCTTCCCAAGGAGTTTGCTTTCCACGTGGACTTTGTTTTCAATTACTGGAGATCAGAGACACCAGCTGGGGTGGAGAGGGGCGGGCAGGAGGCTTGGCATCCCACCTGGATCCAGTCACCTCATCCTTTTGCGAAAAGGTGGGGAGGGGTTGACAATCGCTTCTTTACAAAATTATTATCTGAGAACTTGTAGGGGTTATCACACTGACCCCTGGGGGAGTGATATTAGAGTTAGGTTTTAGGGAGTAGAAATAGCCTTAATTATGTTCAAATCGCAAAATATGCAAATTCTATGTTGTGGTCCATTGGTGGATGAGTGTATAAATAAACTGTGATATACCCATCCACGGGAATATTATTCATAAAGAAGGGATGAGTCAGTTTGGCTCAGTAGATAGAGCATCTGCCTGTGGACTGAAGGGTCCCAGGTTCGATTGTGGTCAAGGGCATATGCCCAGGTTGCAGGCTCCATCCAGTAAGGGGCGTGCAGAAAGCAGCCTATCAATGATTCTCTCTCTCCCTCTTCCTTCCTCTTTGAAATCAATGGAAAAATATATATTTTTAAAAAGGGATAAAGTGTTGGTGCACTATATCATGCTCAGAAACATCATGCTTATTGAAAGAAGCCAGACACAAAAGTTCATGTATTTCATTCATATGAACTATCTAGACTAGGTAAATCCAGAGAAACAGAAAGCAGATTAGTGTTTGCTTAGGTCTGGGTGCCTGGATGGGGAAGTAACTGCTAATGGGAAGGAGGTATTTTTGGGGGGAGTGTTGAAATGTTTTGGAACTTCTTAGAGGTGGGTGTACTACATGCCACTGAGTTGTACACTTTAAAATGGCTAGTGTGCTATGTGGATTTCACCTCAATAAGAAAGAACTATGTTATGTCTGGTATTTGATCTAGTTCTTTCTTTTTTGCTTGCTCTCTTTTTGTTCCTTTGTTTGTTTGTTTTGATTTTTTGTTGTTATTGTTATTGTTTGTTAATCCTCACCCGAGAATATTTTTCCATTGATTTTTAGAGAGAGAGGAAGGGAGAGGGAGAGACAGAGAGAGAGAAAAATCGATAGAAGAAAGACACATCAATTGGTTGCTTCCCACACACACCCCAACCAGGTCCCAGGATTGAATCTGCAACTGAGGTATGTGCCCTTGACCAGAATCAAATCAAGGACTCTTCATTCCGCAGGCTGAGTTTCTATCCACTGAGCCAAGATGGCTAAGGCTAGTTCTTTCTTTCTCTGTAATTGCGACCGTCATCTATTTGCTGATGTGAAGTAATTGTCTGCACTATGCTTCCAATGCAGGTCGTTGATGCTGGGATCAGGGGTCCCCGTTCTGGGCCTCAGTATTCCCGTTCGCAAAGCTACCCTGAAGGTTGCCCTGGCTCTGAGATGCTGGGTGAACAGCTTGGCTGTCACATCCCGGCCTGTCATTTCTAGCCCTTCCTAACATTCCTCTCACACAATGAGCACGACCAGACCTGAAAGAGCTGACAAGAGGACAGGGAGATGTCCCGACCCGACCCGCAGGTTAAGTCAACAAGGACCCTAGAGGGGGAGTGGGGATGAAAGGGACAAGAGACACAAGGAATGGAGACAAGACAAAGTTCTGATCAAGTCTCATTTATTCAGGTGGAGTTCAGGGTGTTTATAGGGAGAAGGAGGAATGAGGCCTAGCCCTTAAGGCAAAACACCTGGCCTAGCCCTTAAGGCAAAACACCTGGCTTACGGGAAAGAGATAGGGTTTGGGGTAATAGAAACCTAGCCCGAGGTTAGTGCTAAGGTGGCTGGAGCTTACTACAAAATGGCTGTCAAGCACAACAAGTTTCCCACAGGGAGACTTACTCTCAGCAGGGAAGGAAAGTGAGCTTCCCTGCCCCAAGTGCACCATCCTCTGCCTCTTACTCCAAGCTCCCCCCTCCCCCTGAATGCCCACTTCTAGAATCCTCCAAGTCTTGGTTTGGGGCTCACTCTTCTCTCTTCTACTATGTGGGTTTAATATTTTCTCTTCCAGTAGTTTTGCTGTATATTTGGCTTTTATTATATAAATTTGTGAATGTAGATGGACTATGCATTTAAATAAATAAATAAAAACTACTGACTCCTCCAAAGAACAAGTACACCCTGAGATATTCAATTAGATAAGAATTTAGGTAATTATACCTAACTTAAATATATTTTTTTTCTTTAAAAAATATATTTTATGTATTTTTTTATTTTTTATTTTTTTATTTTTTTTTACAGAGAGGAAGGGAGGAGGAAAAAATTAGAAACATTGAAGAGAGAGAAACATCGATCAGCTGCCTCCTGCATGCCCCCTACTGGGGATGTGCCTGCAACCAAGGTAAATGCCCTTGACAAGAATTGAACCTGGAATCCTTCAGTTTGTAGGCTGATACTCTTATCTACTGAGCCAAACTGATTATGGCTTCCCAGGGTGGGAAGGGAAGGGAGAGAGAGAAACATCAATGATGAGAGAGAATCATTGACTGGCTGCCTCCTTGACCGGAATCAAAACTGGGACCCTTCAGTCCACAGGCCAATACTCTATTCACTGAGCCAAACCAGTTAGGGCAACCTAACAGTTATTTGTAGTTATTACATGCCATGTACTGAGCCTTCCGACAGTTCTTTGGAAAGGCTAAACTCTTTTGGGCTCCAAGGCACCTGCACATGCTACTCGACTCTGGAACATGGCCCAAAAGTGCCACCCCCCACCATTCCTGACACCCCCCCACACACACACACACATACAAACATACAATCTAAGTAAAAACAGAGAGCTTGGTATGTAAAAGGGCCTCGAGACAGTTCCCTGCTGGAGCCCTTTCCAACCAGATCGCTGCGCTTAGGCCCTGGGGATGGGAAAATTTTGGAGTCTTGGTTGTTTAGGCAAACACCCTAACCTAAAGCCTGCTTACCCTTCTGGTGGTAGACAAACATCATTCACTCCCAGAAGCCCTTCCGCATGGGCCCCTCATCTAAGTCAAATCCCTGTTTAGCATCTGCATTTAGCCATTAAAAACCTTTACAATCATATATTTTATTTATCTGTCCCCTCCTCGTAACCTTCGTGAAGGCAACGATCCTGTCTGATTTGCTTACTACTATATGTCCCACGCCTCACATAATGTTTTTTTGGAAGGAAGTCCTTTGCTCAGAATAAATGCATCATGCAAGTGTATGGGTATGTGCAGGATAGGGGTGACTAGGACTGTGGAAGAAGAAAATGTCAGAAAGAAAGGAAAGAATTGCAGGCCAGCTCCATCCCCCTCTTTGAAATGGAAGAGGAAGCAGTACCCAGCAAGCAACCCCACCCTATCCTGCCCTACCCAGCCCTAGGTTTCTGCCCAGCCTTTCACAGTCCTCAAGAAAGTCAATCCTGGGACAACTCCTCCCTCCTCTCACCAAGTGTGAAGAAACCGGCTCTATAATTGGTGTTAGTGCCTATTGCAGGACTTACAAGGTGATGAACGGGAAAGGGAACAGACTCTGGTGTCCCAACTGCACCAAGTATTTTGAAATTCAGTCAAGCCTCTTTGCAACACTGTGTTCTCCAGGGCTAAGTTACCTAGAGTTGCAACCACACGGGCTTGAACTCTGGAGGCCTGGGAGCT
Source organism: Lasiurus borealis (assembly GCA_004026805.1). NCBI lineage: Eukaryota > Metazoa > Chordata > Mammalia > Chiroptera > Vespertilionidae > Lasiurus > Lasiurus borealis. The sequence goes on from PVJN01010883.1 coordinate 7,527, forward strand.
ACTTTATGGCACCTGCTTAACTTTGCCTTTGGGTTCTCAGCTGTAAAGTGGGATCGTGTTCATAAAAACCACAATCATGCCCTAGCCGGCTTGGCTCAGTGGATAGAGCGTCAGCCTGTGGACTGAAGGGTCCCAGGTTCGATTCTGGCCAAGGGCACACGCCTGGGTTGAGGGCTTGATTCCCAGAGTGAGGGGGCGGGGATACAGGAGGCAGCTGATCAATGACTCTCTCTCATCATTGATGTTTCTATCTCTCTCTCTCTTCCCTTCCTCTATGAAATAAATAAATATATATTTAAAAACACACACACACACAATCATAATCTGACTGTTGCAGGCCAGGCATCAAGAGATGATGATGTGACCGTGTTTGGTAAATTGGAGGGCTCTGTATAGCCCGAGTTGTTACTGCTGCACCGGAGATTGGAATATGACAGGTGTGGATCAGGTAGGCCTGCACCCGTGTATGAAGTCCTGAGGGGTCCATGTGAGCCCTGATTGTCCTCATGTGGGTAGGAAAGGATTTTCTTAGAATACTGGATGTCAGCTTTGCTTTAACAGGTAACAATCCCGATTATTATTTGTTTTGGAGGTGTACCCCACCTACTTGCAGGAAACTGAACTAACTCCTGGAATGACTGAGGGAGACCTTTTTAGATAAGTGTTATCACACAACCATCCAATCAATGTACACGGCCGTGTAAAATCTGCTCAGGTAATATTGCACCTCGTCATTTTTATGAGCATATTTACAACTGAGGGCTGGTCTCAGGTTATCAGCTTGGTACATACTTCAGGCTCAGTGGCCTCAAGATGTATGGTGTGGCAACTGTTCTGGTTCAAAGCAAGACTTTCCAAGAGCTTGCAAAACCTGCAGAGGAGCCATAAGGACTGTACAGGCTATTCCTGGCACCATTCACAAATCCATCTGCCTGTCATCAGTGCCTCAGATCCTCCTTGAAATTCTGATCTAAAATGGTATCAGCTCTGTCACTGGTATCTAAGGGTCTGTGGGTGACATCCTGTAATCTGGAAATCAAGCTGCCCTCTACAAGTTAAACCCTGCAAGCCCACACATGATGGACAGGATAAGTTATCTGTACCAGGTCCCAGAGGGAGCAGGACATATCCCTGGTGAAAGCCAGAAGAGGAGGGCTTGGAAATTCAATCCGGGCATGCCTGCATGCAAAGGAAGCAGGAGCCAAGTGAAATCTCAGAAAAGCTTATGAACAGCAGAGAAGTGGCTCAAGAAGACACCAGAGTGGAAGGATCTGGAAGGCTCTGTAGCACTATCCAGAAGAGGGGTCCCAGTGTGCAGGTAGTTCCACCTACCTGGAGAGCCATTCTACCTCAAAGACGTTTTTTTAAATGTCTTTATTGACTTTGGGAAACATTGATTTGTTCCACTTACTTATGCATTCATTGGCTGATTCTTATATGGGCTCTACCTGGGGATTGAACCTACAACCTTGGCATATTAGGACAACACTCTACACAACTGAGCTATGCGGAGGAACAGGGCCTCAATGACATTAAAAAAAAAATATATATATATATATATATATATATGTATATATATATATATATATATTTTTTTTTTTTATTGATTTTTCACAGAGAGTAAGGGAGAGGGATAGAGTTAGAAACATCGATGAGAGAGAGACATTGATCAGCCGCCTCCTGCACGCCCCCTACAGGGGATGTGCCCGCAACCAGGATACAAGCCCTTGAGCGGAATCGAACCTGGGACCTTTCATTTCACTCCGCAGGCCGAGGCTCTTCCACTGAGCCAAACTGGTCTCGGCCTCAATGACATTTTTAACATATCACCGTATGATTCCCTTTGCCCTGCTTCATGCTCACCAAAGCCTTGGATTTTGGCTTGCTACACAGAGGAGAATGTGTACAGAGCAGTTACCATGACACCAACTCTTGGGCCCCTTAGCGATTATATTCTCATTACAAATGAATAAATTGCCGTTTTGACTAGGCCTCTTGGGATTTAAGTTTCTTCCGCTCTAAACCTGACCAACTCTGATTTTAGACTTGCAAAGCTGATGTCCAGACCAACCCAAAATGACTATGTAGCCTGAGTACATACTGGCAGAGGGCCATACCCTCCACTACAATCTTAGTATCTACTGATAACTGACCACAGCCCTTCAGGACCAATCAACGGGACTTAGGAGAAAACCTTCTGCCACTGAGCCAGGGCCCTGGATGGCTCAGCTAGCTGCTAACAGCTTGGTAAATGTTTCTAATGGCAGCAGCAGCTACAGTAAGTATGATTTCAGGAAATGGCAAGCCAGCTTACACGGCCCCAAATCAGGGTTATTTTCTGGAGCAGTGATCTATTCATAATAACACATACCAAAAATAGAACAGAGAGCAGTCGTGTCATTTCCTAAGTATTGCTCTGCACATGATCAGGACCTAGTGATGGCATTAAATTCCTGTGTGCACCAAGGAGCAATACACTATGGACGCCAGGACCTTTGTAAATAAGCTGAGGGAGGTCCACAGGGCAGGTGTTTCAGCCAGGTCCTGAAAACAATGTTTATGAAGTGTGCACATTGGTAGGTAAAAACTCTGTGATAGTCAAATGCAAATTTAGAATATAAACTTGTATTTTAACACTCTATTTGTAGGCCCAAACGCCCTGTATATAGAAAAAGAAAATAGGGATGAAATATACTAGGGTTAACAGAATTTGGTGAAATAATTCTAGCCCATTTTATCCCAAATGTTGTGTGAATCTTTATTTTTATTTTTTTTTAATATATTTTTCTTGATTTCAGAGAGGAAGGGCGAGGGAAAGATAGAAACATCAATGATGAGAGAGAATTATTGATCAGCTGCCTCCTACATGCCCCCTACCAGGGATTGAGTCCCCAGCCTAGGCATGTGCCCTTGACCAGAATCAAACCTGGGACCCTTCAGTCCACAGGCTGATGCTCTATCCACTGAGCCAAACTGGCTAGGGCAATGGTTGGCAAACTTATTAGGCCACAGAGCCAAATATCAACAGTAACTACAATGAAATTTCTTTTGAGAGCCAAATTTTTTAAACTTAAACTTCTAACACCACTTCTTCAAAATACTTGCCCATTGTGTGATATTTTGCAGAAGAGCCACACTTAAGGGGCCAAAGAGCCGCATGTGGCTCGCAAGCTGCAGTTTGCTGACCACGGGCTAGGGCAATCTTTAGTACCTTTATAGTGAAACAGACAATACATTCCAATTTTCTAAGTTACCCTTTGAAGAAGCATATGCAACAAAAAATGAAAACAGACTTTTTAAAAACATATTTTTATTGATTTTTTACAGAGAGGAAGGGAGAAGGATAGAGTTAGAAACATCGATGAGAGAGAACAACGATCAGCTGCCTCCTGCAAACCTCCTACTGGGGATGTGCCTGCAACCAAGGTATGTGCCCTTGCCTGGAAACAAACCTGGGACCTTTCAGTACGCAGGCTGACACTCTATCTACTGAGCCAAACCCGTTTCGGAGACTACTTTTTTTTAAAATAAATTTTTTTAAAAACATACTTTTATTGATTTCAGAGAGGAAGGAAGAGGGCGAGATAGAAACATACAGGATGAGGGAGAATCATGGATCAGTTGCCCACTGCACGTCCCCCACTGGGGATAGAGCCCACAACCGGGGATGTGCCCTTGACCAGAATTGAACCTGGGACCTTTCAGTTTACAGGCTGACGCTCTATCCACTGAGCCAAATTGGCTGGGGCAAAAACAGACTAATGTCTTACTTTTCTCACGTTACAAACAATACAGAAAAACATGACCAAGCATGTGGACCGAGGCAGGCTTGCAAATAAGACCACAGACCTAGCACGACAGCCACTGTCAGGAATAAACTGGTGTCTGGGCTAGGCTTGGCTTAACTTGATCCTCCTGTGTGCAGACGTGTCATAAGCAAATTGCCTGACCAAGTCCTCTGCCAATACAAAGGCTGTTGTTTTGTTGTAGTCAGGTGGAGTATTCTGTTTTCATTTCTGAGCATGAGTAGAGGATGGGCCCCAGAAAAGAAAGCTTAAAGAAGTCTCCGGCCAAGACCGGTTTGGCTCAGTGGATAGAGCGTTGGCCTGTGGACTGAAAGGTCCCGGGTTCAATTCCGGTCGGGGGCATGTACCTTGCATGCGGGCACATCTCCAGTGTGGGGCGTGCAGGAGGCGGCTGATCGATGTCTCTCTCTCATAGATGTTTCTGACTTTCTATCCCTCTCCCTTCCTCCCTGTGAAAAATCAATAAAATATATTTAAAAAAAAAAAAAAAAGTCTCCGAGTCTGGCACTGCCAAAAGCACAATGGAATTAAAGTGATAAATCTGGGTCTTGGTGGAGGCCAACCATTGTAGTTGTCCTGAAATTGAAGGAGCCTTGTGTTGAATACTTCTGATTCTCCTGCACCCCATTAAAACAAAAGCAGTATTGCCCAACCAGGGTGGCTCAGTGGTTGAATATCAACCTATGAACTAGGAGATCCTGGTTCAATTCCTAGACAGGGCACATACCCTAGTTGTGGGCTCGGCTCAATACTCAGTAGGGGGCGTGCAGAAGGCAGCCAATCAGTGATTCTCTCTCATCGATGTCTCTCTCTCTGAAATCAAGGAAAAAAAAAAAAAAAAAAATATATATATATATATATATATATATATATATATATATATATAAGAAACAGCCCTGACTGGTTTGGCTCAGTGGAGAGCATCAGCCTGTGGACTCAAGGGTCCCAGGTTCTGGTCAAGGGCATGTACGTTGGTTGTGGGAACATATCCAGGGAGGGGTGTGCAGGAGGCAGCTGATCGATGTTTCTCTCTCTTCCATGTTTCTAACTCTCTATAACCTCTCCCTTCCTCTATAAAAACAATCAATAAAAATATTTTAAAAAGCCTTGATCAGTTTGGCTCAATGGATAGAGTGTTGGTCTGCGGATTCAAGTGTCGCAGGTTCAATTCCGGTCAAGGGCATGTACCTTGGTTGCGGGCACATCCTCAGTAGGGGGTGTGCAAGAGGCAGCTGATAGATGTTTCTAACTCTCTATCCCTCTCCCTTCCTCTCTATAAAAAAAATCAATAAAATATATATAAAAAATAACAAAAATATTAAAGAAACTTTAAAAAGAAACAAAAGCAGTATCGACTTTCCTAACAGATGTTTCAAACACCTGAAATTTATAGGGCAGATTAATTCTTGCCTCTGCATCAAGATAATTTGTACTTACCCTAGTTTGGCTCAGTGGATAGAGTGCCGACCTGTGGACTAAAGGGTCCCAGGTTTGATTCCAGTCAAGGGCACATGCCCAGGTTATGGGCTCGATCCCCAGTGGGGATCGTGCAGGAGGAGACCAATCAATGATTCTCTCTCATCACTGATGTTTCTATCTTTCTTTCCCTCTTCCTTCCGCTGTGAAATTAATACAAATATATATTTTTAAAAAAAGATAATTTGCATTTGAAGTCTTCTTCCAAAAGAATATTAAGTTCAGCACATCACTAACAACCACCTTTATGGTTACCTGCCCCTCCCACCTTTGAAGGAAAACAAAGCTCCTTAGAAGATATGCTATAATAAGCATGTTGGCTTCAAACTTTTTAAAGACATCAATACTGGGCAATTAACTCATACCTGCATCTACTTACATGAAGCCCCTACTATCTCTGGATATATTTCTTGAGAAAATAATAAAGGGTTACAGTTAGACCACCTTTGCAAATCTCTAATTCTACTTCTTTTAATCACCTTTCTGTTATTGCTGCTGTTCCATTCCAGACTGTGAATAAGGCATGTACACAGCGCCACCTCTGGGCGAAGTGTAGTTCTTTTAAGCTTCTTAGCCCAAAATCAGCAGGAGGAAATGTCCTAATTTGGGGTTAAAACTTGAGTGCCCTCAGAGAATTAGTGGGAAAATGCACAGGACCTCCTGGGAGCTTCATCAGAGCCAAGTGCATTAAACTGAAATGGAAATGATTAAGGAACGTTTGTTTATGTTTGGTCTCATCTCAAACAGGAAGATTCTCAGATGAGGAAAGCTGTCAATCAAATGCCAGGGGATAAAGCATAAACCCTCATATTTGAGGGTGGGGAATAGCCCTGGGAACCCACACACATGGGGAACCCTGGGCTGATGGACAAGTGGCCTGAGGAGTGGGGGTTGGGAGGGTCCTGCATCTTCTCTGCTCCAGACCAACAAAGCTGGGTGGCAGGATTCACATTACCACAACCTGACCCACTTGTCCGGAAAAAAGAGAAGGTGAGGATCAGACAAGTGGGCCGTGGAAATACTGCTGAATCGTGAACAAAGTGGCTGGGAGGAACCTGAGCTCAGAGACAGCCATGCTGGAGTTCCCTTTCCAGTCTGAGTCTGTGGTGCTCAACCACAGGGGGGTGTCCCTGAGCCCTGGACTGGACGCCAGTATTGAGAGGAAGGGGTCAAGACACTGTTGCCCATGACCACATGCTGTTCTTGTGCCTGAAGGAGGCAGGTGATGACACACAATATTTCTAGTGACAATGCATGGTGATGCATGTTTATTCTATGTCGGTCACAGCAAACCTCACACACCTAGACGACGGCCGGGCTGAGAATGCCACATGCAAATGGAAGACCATCCACTCTGCTGCACAGGCCACTCCGGGCAGAACGCACCGACGCCTCGCTGGCCTAGGCACAGGCACCAAGGCACGTCCCCATCTCCAGGTCCCAAGGACATCTCTAAAAGGCGATTCCGTTTGGAACTCCCCAAATCCTGCCTGCCTCTGAGAACCAAGCCCTGATTCCAACAGTTCATTCCGAGTCCTGGCTCTGCCACAGACTGGGCCGCAGAGCAGCCCTGGGGGCCTGGGGTTCAGGTCCTTCGATCCTTTCTGCGGAGCTTGTGTCCCGCCTGGGATCCCCGCTGGGCAGCTTTCACCAGGCCTTTGAACTGTCCCTGCAGCTTCACCTTCTTCCTGCAGGGGCAAGGAACAGAGGGTCACATCTCACTGAGAACAGGGGCCCTCCTTCCCATGACAAAAGATGGCTCCCCCATTAGCAGGAATAGAGGAGCGGCGGGAGTGCTGCCCGGAAGTGGGCAGCCCATGATCTGGGCAGGCCATGAGCTACCCATCATGTTTAAAGGGGCAGTTCAAGTTAACAAAACATATAGGAACCAACCACATGAAGGTGCATGTGAAAAAGTAAAAATAAAACACCCGAAGAGACTTGAGCAATTGAATTGAGAGCTTAATGGGAATAAGGCCCTCCAGAGCCAGCTCCAGCCCCAGCCTCCCCCGCCCCAGCGTCATACCTGCGGTTGAGCTTGGTTCTGTTGAGGGGGATGTAAGCGTAGGGGTCAAGCCGACCTTTCTTCTTCACGTCACCCTTTGCTTTCTGCTCACCCAGAGAAACAGAGTCAGCTGAGTGTGGGGTTCCCCTTCTTCCCCCTCCCGACTTGCTGGACCCTGCATCCTCCCTGCCCTTCATTCTGGCGCCAAAGACTTTTCGTGGCTCTGGAAACCAACCCAAGGTCTGGACTTTAGATGGTAACAAGACCTCTGTCTGGCCCTCCGTCTGGCTCCACAGGTGCCTCTCCAGGATGGCACAGCTGCCCACCCTTCCCAGACGCTCTACCCCCACCAACAGCTTTTACCTTGGCCTTGTATTCGGCCCCGGGTGTAGCCTTCTTGCCCACAGGGCGATGGATGCCAGAGCCTCCAGCTAGAGGGGGAAGAGAGGTCAAAAGTCAGATTAAGCCAGGGCAGCCTCCTCCGAGAGATAATGAACACCTCTTCGGAGAGCTGTCAAGATGGGTCATGGCCAGGAACCTGGCTCTGTGCCCTAACAACCAAGGACAAATGCTTTTCTCGAGAAGGACTGTCCATTAACTTGATAGACCACGGGGCTCCTCAGACTGACTCGAACCCACAGAGAACATATAACATAAAATACCTCCCCCGCCAAAGCTAATCTGCTCCATTTGTTCTAGGAGAAAGAACACAGGCTTCAAAGTCAGACAGACAGGGGTTCAACTCCCAGCTCTAACCTCAGGCAAGTTTCTTAACTTTCTGGAGCCTCCTAACCTCATCTGTAAAATGAGGCACTACAGGCCTTCTCACACACCAACACGGTGAGACAGGATGGCAGCTCTTAGTTCATCATACAGACGTGAAAGCTGTGCTTAAAGGAACCCATATACTTCCAAGGTTAGTGTCATTTCCAGCCTGCACTTCAACATCGCTGTGGATGGAATCCTGCAATGCTAACTTCGGAGGATTGCCAAAGTATCAGCCAATCTTCGCTGGCAACTGAGTGCAACCAGGCCATACAACCTTGTGGCGCTGGCCACAATAAACCCTGCCGAATACCGGTGACAGAGAACAGAGTTTCAAGAAAGAGTGGAAGCCTCACCTTGGTACTGAGGAGGCATCTCTAGCTCTTCATCGTCAGCCTCTTTATGACGCCTGAGCTTCTGGTGTTTTTTCTACAAAGGGGTAAGCAAAGCTCATGAACAAGGGGATGTGGTCATCCTTGCTAGTGATAACAGTAAAAACAATCATAATCTGTATTAGCAGGAAAGGCCTCTGCCAAGCACTTGATCCCCTATTTACAGGTGAGGACACTAAGGCTCAGAGAGGGCAAGTAATCATCCAAGATCACACAGCTAGGCAGGACAGAAGCAAGGTTCCAGCTCAGGTCCTCACTGCTGAGCCTGAGCTTGTCTTGGCTTCTCCACCGCTCTGCCTCTCCACACTGAAGTCCCCGCACAGGGCCCTTCTGGGTACTTAGACCTCAGCTTACCCCAGTCTTCCTAGCAGGTAAACGAGGCCCTCAGCCTCTTTGGAGAGAACAACTTTACCAGTCCTTTGCCTCACATGAACTTCAGGCTCCTGTCCCCAGGAGTCCAACACTCACTGATCTCCTACCAAGTGCCAGGCCCTGGGAACGCAGGGTACAGGACAAACTTCTTGTGGTTGAGGGGGTCTCAGGCAGGTGGGAAACCCCTGCTCATACCAGTTATCACTGTCCCTCAACAATGTTACCATCACAGGAGCTGTGAGCCTGGAGCAACAGGACAGCTCAGTTCACCCAATTATATCCAACAGGAAGTGACTCAGCACTTACTACATGCCAGCACCCCATTAGGTGCTCCAAGGGAGAGGTGGGCCTGACAGCAGCCCAGCCCAGCCCAGCAGGAGCCCTGGGCCTAGAAAATGACAAGGAGCCGGGCAGAGGAATGCTGAGCAGGACCTCAGACCAGTGGGCAGCAGCCACGCTGTGGTCTGGGCCACAGTGCCTGGGAAGCCTCTTCAAACTACGAATTCCTGGGGCTCGAGCTCCCCAGAGGAGCCCAGGCAGGCGGCAGCACCAGCACAAGCTCTGCAGAAAGGGTGTGTCAGCAGGGGCACAGCAGAGTGGACTCCCAGCGGAGTAACAGAAACTGGCTGGAAATGGGACTCTGGCTGCATCAGAGGGTGACAGCTCAGCTTGTTCTTGGTCCAGCTGGCACCGGGCCACAGCTCTGCCCACTAACAGCTGCAGTTGTCACTTGTCCCCAGCATTTTAATGATGTCATAACTGCAGGCAGAGGAGTGGGGTTTAGCAACTGCCATTCAAGAAAGCTCCTGGGATCTCGATGGCAGGTGATGATTGCCATGAACCAACTGTGGAGTGCGGCCACCCAGGTCCTTCTCGGTGCCCTGAGATAAGGAGCCCAGTCCTGCGGCCCTGAACCGAGGGGCCCTGCCCAGAGGTGTGGTCAGTTCCCACTCTCCCGGAGGAAGAGCAGGCTGTGCAAGGACTGCAAAGCCACGTGTGAGGATGCACTGCAGCAACCAAGGAGGCTTTGGCCAGACAGGATTTCCAGGAAAAAATGCAGTAATAGTAAGAACAGTCACCACTTATTTAGCATCACTAGGTGCCATGCACTTTACATATAAGCCAGGATTTAGGTTCAGGCGGTGACCCTGGGCAGGGTACTTACTTTCTGTGAGCCCCTCTGGAAATGGGAGTGATAAATAGTGATTGTGGGGCTCTCAGCATCGCTCCAATAGTGGATGACCCCACCCCATGTGGGAGCTGCCCCTTGGAGCATGCAGGCCAGTGGTTGCTCTTACAGCCTACACAGCACCCCCCTCATGTTCTTCTTTCAGCTGAACAACCCAGCCAACAAGGAAGGAAGCCCTCTCCCAAGCCCACAGAATGTCAGCCATGACACTGCTGCTGAAGACACGCACCACACCCAGGGACAGCCTGCTGCACACAGCCCTGGGGCTCTACTGAGCAGCCAGGAAGCACAGGTGAGGCCGCAAGAAGCTGCCAGGCCCAAGGCTTAGGTCTGAGGGCCCGGCCCTCCGTCAGCAGGAATTACTCACATTCCTGACGCCCAAGTCCTCCATCAGGTCAGCCATCTCTTCATCCTCCTCTGGAGCCGAAAGGAAGAGAAACCTGTGAGCACGCAGGAGGCCCCGCTTTCCCAGAGCCCCCCCATATTTCATCCTGCCTCCTCTTGGCTCCTCAGGCTGAGGGAACTGCCAGCTACCTCCCAGGAATCCTGAGTCTTTATGTGGGAGCCAAGACCCCTGAATATTGACCTTTTCTCCTTCCCATCCTAGGTCCCAGGGACAACAGTCCTTTAAGAAAGTGGTGACCCCACTTCAGAGGTAAATACAGTTTTCTCTGCAACTCTAAGGTAAACCCAGGTTTCCTAGGGAGCCAGGCATCCCCACAGCCCCCCTACTTCACTTTGCTGGGAGGACTACTTTATTCTCCTATCCGAGGACTTTTTCCCCTGTATATGCTGGGCACTGTGTGGGGGATATAAAGAAGTGTGAACCAACAAACTGGTTCTACATTAAGAAATTGGACTACATGAAAATTTATAAGTTTCTTTGTGTCGAAGGACACAACAGACTGAAAAAGCAATCTACAGAATGGGAGAAAATATTTGTAAATTATATACCCAATAAAGGGTTAATATGCCGAATATATAAAGAACTTCTAGAACTCAACAACAAAACACAAACAACCCAATTTGAAAATGGGCAAAAGGGCCAAAACTGGTTTGACTCAGTGGATACAGCTTCAGCCTGCGTACTGAAAGGTCCCGGGTCTGATTCTGGTCAAGAGCATGTGCCTTCGTTGCAGGCCAATCCCCAGTAGGGGACATGCAGGAGGCAGCTGATCGATGTCTTTCTCATTGATGTTTCTAATTCTCTATCCCTCTCCCTTCCTCTCTGTAAAAAATTAATAAAAATATATTAAAAATAAATAAATAAATAAATAAATAAAAAAGTTCTGAAGATGAGCTGTATATCAACATGAATATACTTAACACAACTAAACTATATACGAAACTGTATACTTAAAAATGATTAAGATGGTGAATTTTATGTTATGTGTATATTTTACTATTATTTTATTTTTTAAATATATTTTATTGATTTTTCACAGAGAGAAAGGGAGAGGGATAGAAAGTTAGAAACATCAATGAGAGAGAGACATCGATCAGCCGCCTCCTGCACACCCCCTATTGGGGATGTGCCTGCAATCAATGTACGTGCCCTTGACCGGAATCGAACCTGGGACCTTTCAGTCTGCAGGCCGAAGCTCTATCCACTGAGCCAAACCGGTTTCGACTTAATTTTATTTTTTTAAAGTATATTTTATTGATTTTTTTTACAGAGAGAAAGGGAAAGGAATAGAGAGTTAGAAACATCGATGAAAGAGAGTCATGGATCAGCTGCCTCCTGCACACCCCTCACTGGGGATGTGCCCGCAACCAAGATACATGCCCTTGATTGGAATCGAACCCGGGACCCTTCAATCCGCAAGCCGACGCTCTATCCACTGAGCCAAACCGGTTTCGGCTACCATTATTTTAAAAAGCAATCAAATAAGCCCTAATTGGTTTGGCTCATTGGATAGTGTCGACCTGCAGACTGAAAGGTCCCAGGTTCAATTCCGGTCAAGAGCATGTATCTTGGTTGTGGGCACATTCCCGGTAGAGGATATGCAGGAGGCAGCTGATCGATGTTTCTCTTTCATTGAGTTTCTAACTCTCTACCCCTCTTCCTTCCTCTCTGTAAAAAAATCAATAAAAATATATATATTTTTTAAAAAGCTATCAAATAAACACTTCATACCAAAAAATAAAAAAGCTATCAGTAATATATTTTTTAAAAATATGAAATGAACCAGTTGGAGGGAAGACAAACTCAAATAAAGTCAATCAACAATCCAATGCGCCTCTGCAAGAGAGCCTGTGACCAAGTGTTGAAGACTAGGCAGTCTCTGGACTTGCTACGAGTGGAGGGAACAAGGCCTGAGGGCTGAAGGGCTGGGGAAAGGCCTTAAAGAAGACTGAGCTGGACCTTAAGGAGTGGGAGGGTGTGTGAAAGCAGGAGAGGGAGGGGCATTTTCAGCATCGGGATCATGCACAAGAAGGGGAAAGAGATGGGAATTATCAAGGGTGAGAGACCAGATCAGGAAATAGTGCCCTCACATCCATCCCCTGCACATACATGTGCTGTTCAGGCTACCCATTTCATCATCACAACAGCCCTCTGAAGCAGGTATTGATATCATGCCCATTTTGGCACAGAGAAGTTAAATGAAGTCCAGTCATACAGCTAATAAGTAAGGGGTAGGGGCAGCGGGAGAACACTGATTAAAAGGATGCCATGAGTCACATGCCCAGGGATCATGGAAGTGTGAACCAAAAAAGAAAGAGGAAGACAGGTCTATTTTAGAAGATCTAAGCTTTTGTGATCTAATGGATGATATGTGCACAGAGGGATCAGGAAAGATGCAACAGTACTCGGAGATGTTACATCTGAGGGGCTTCCTGGATCACAGGAGACAATGGGTTCAGACATTTGAGAGTATCTACCTCTCAGTAAGATTCTGAGCCTCAGCCAAGTTTGTACTTTTGAAGAAGAAAAAAGGAGGAAGAGAAGAAAAGAAACAGAACAGAGTAGCTGAGAGACCAAAAGAGTATACCGCACACGGTAAGAGGAAGTACTGTGTTTTGAAAGTTTTGTTTGACTTAGAGAATTGTAAAAATGGCTGCATTACAACACAAAAAGATTTCTTAATTTGGTCAACAAGTTTGAGAAACTCAATTGAGTTTGAGAAAGTTGCCTTAGTTACCTTTGCTCCTACGACAAATGAATGAACAAATTAATAAATAAATGAATGGACAACCACGCAGAGCCCTGGCCCAGGCCAGAAGCAGCTGCATTCCCAGACTGGGCAGGCGGCCCCACCTTTAGAGCCTTCCTCTTCCTCCATCTTGGTGGTGGCAGCATCCTCCTCTTCGTCCCGGATGATCAGCCGGCCATCGGCGCTCACTTTGAAGCCATGGTCCTTCTTCTTGCCCCGGCCAATCCCAGGCTGTGTGGCTGGCAAGGCAGAACCCGGCAGTGAGGAGGCGGAAGACCAGTCCTAACCTCTCACACCCTCATCATAACCAATAAGATCAGGTCTGTGCCCCAGATGGGTGCCCACAGCACAACAGCGTGCATGTGTCAAGGTGAGAGGTTCCCACTGGTCTCTATGCAAGTCACCCCCACCCTGAACAAGTAAGCCTGCTTTCTGACCTCAAAGGCCAGCTGATTCTTGCTTACCCAGGACTCGCTGGGCCACCTTGGGGTCGAGGAAGTTGAGGGGCTCATCCCCACCACCCTCCTTCAGCCACGCCTGGCTCCTCTGCCGGCTCAGCCTCCGCTGCTCCTTGCCCCAGCTCCTTTCCTCCTCCTCAATGTCCTCGTCCTCGGAGTCGGCCAAAATCTCCTCGATGCTAAAGCCAAGAAAAGGCAGGGCCAGCTGGGCACTGCCTGGGCAGGCTCCGGGTTGGGGGGACTAGGCTGTCAGGACACCACCATATTTCTCACCTGTCACCCTTGCCCTGGGCAGGCTCCTCCTCCTCCTCCTCCTCTTCCTCTTCTTCCTCAGCAGCCTGGTTCAGAGCACGGTGCCTCTTGGCCCGCGCCTCTGCTTTCCGGATGTTGACCAGGACTTTGTGGTACTCCTCGGGCAGCAGCCCCTTCACCAGCTCAAACCTGAGGGGGCAGCGAAGGGCAGGTGAGGTGAACTGGCCAGAGTGTGCCACCCAGAAGCAGGTTTTTTAGCCAGAGCCCATCCAATAACAGGGAAGAAACTGGTCCCCCAGCCCGGCCCCTTTTCTGCAAGGTGCACAGACCCAAACTTGCGGATGAACTTGGTGAACAGGTTGCGAAGCTTCATGCGGAAGTGCCGCCGCATGTCATCTGACAGTTTCCCGATGGCCTCCATCTGCAGGGCAGGGCACCAGGGGTTCAGGGGGAGGGCGCCTCCCAACCTCCCTGCCCCCACACAGCTGTCCAGACAAGGGAATGGAAGGGCCAGGGCTGGCTAAGAGGTGAGGGCAAGAGTGGCCCTGTTTCTGGCTCAGCCCTTGCTCTAAAGCGGCTCCAGTCTGGGCAGACCCCACCTTCCTCCTAAACCCATATTCCCGACCACCCTGCCAAGATATACAGCTTTACAGTCTTCTGAACAGTGTTCAGCACCTTACATGCATCATCGCACCGAGTCCTTAGGACAACCCAGAGAAGCAGATATTATCATCTCCAACTTATAGACGAGGAAATGGGGCACAGGGAGTTAAGGGGCTGTTAAGTGGCCACAGAGGAAGGAGTTAGCCCAGATCTAATTCCATGGCTTGTACTTTGCCCCCAATACCACCAGGTTTCTCTTGGTCCCATATATCCCTTCTATTGTCCTGAGCTCTCTGGTTGGACTGCTCTTAAGCCTTCACGTGGCTTGGTTTGGGAAACGTATGGGTGGCAAGTGATGTCTATAGTGTCTCTCAATGGGCTGGGGATAGAGCCCCGTCGATTCTTTGAAGGGCTTTTATCAATTCTAATAACTGCAGAACAGATGCCTGCTGTGGCTGTCCTTCTATCTCCGGTCTCCAGTTAGGCTGCAGGCTTTGGAAGGTGGGGGCAGGCTATGCTGACTCTCATCTGCTCCTTCTCGCCTTGACACAAGGTCAGATATGAAGACAGCAACAAAGATCCCCATAGAGGTCTGATGAGACTCAATCAGTTGGAGAGGGAAACTGAGGCAGTGAGTATAGCAAGAGGATCTGAGTCCCAGCTTGCTACATGCCTTATGAGCAGCCTGAGGGCCCAAGACCAGAAGGCTCTTCAGGCCCTTCTACAGCCCAACAGGGGAGTCCGGAGGAGTCTCAAATCCAAGACCAACATGCAAGAGGCAAAAAAAGATGAGGGCCCTGCTCGGGGAGCCCAGAGTCAGTCCTGAGCTCTGGGTTCTGTTCCCAGGGCTGCTCTTACTAGCAGTGTGACCTGGGCAATCTCTGAACTCACTATCCCCATCTGTAAAATGAGGGATGGCCCTGCCCACTGACCTTTGCCCTGTAGAGCCCTTGCTTCTGTGGAGGGGCCAAAGAGGTGGGGGTGACAAGCAGCAGTCTGGGTGCTGTGGCCCTTCCTCCACCAGGCTGCCATATCCCTACTGGTCCCTTCTAGGGCTCCTGCACAAGATTGCATGTAGCTAAAAGAACACTTGAAACTTGCTGGCCTTGAGGCTCACTGGTCCCCTGACGGCAGCCTGGAGGCCATGTCACCACCCACAGAGGGGGAAGGGAGCACTTACCACCAGCTGCACGTGCTTGGCCAGGTGTGCCACGTTCATGACAATCACTGCCACCTTGATGAAGCCCAGCGCCGATTTGACCACGTCACGGGTGCGGGAGGCCAGAAGCAGACAAATGTTCTCCAGCAGCTGCTCCATCGTGCTAGTCCCCATCAGGCCTGGGGGGGAGAGGAGGGTTAGAGGGCCACTGTCAGAGACACCCAGACCCAGACCCTGCCAGGTCACAAGAGTGAGAGCTAACACTGAAGGACTGCCGTGTGCCTGGTTTGGCTCTGGTCACTTCCAAGGAACCTCCTGTGGTCCTTCAGCCGCCCTAGGAGGGGCTGCTTTTCTCCTCCCTTTTAGAGGGAAGAATCAGGCTCCAAGGGGGCCAGGACTGAAACCGGGACCGCCCTGCTCCCACCCACTCTGAGCATGGGATGCGAGGCAGCAGAGATGGGAGGCTTGGCTCCAGCTTTTCTTCCACCCTCCCTTGACCTTTCCCCACCTGGTAGCCACCCTGTCGACCTCCTGAGTATTTTCCTACTCTGAGGGCTTCCCAGGCCTTTAAGAAAGAGCATGTACCTTTAAACTCGAAAAGGAGGTGGGTCAGGGCCAGGATGCTGCAGCTGACCATGGTGACAGCGCCCACGAGGCCGGGGTAGATCAGGACGAGGTAGCGCTGCAGGGCCTCTGGGAGGGCGGAAGGCAGGACAAGTCGCACCAGGCAGAGCCCAGCCCACATGCTGCAACTCAGGCCCACCGGGTCTGGGAGCAGAGCATCCACCCCAACCCTGAGCCACCAAGGCCTCACCTTCCTGGCTTGGGCCAAACCGAAGGAAAGCGTGGCCCATCTCCACCAGCAGGGCGAAAGCATTCTTTCGTGCGCCCACCGACACCTCCTTAGTACACAGGATCACCTGCCCAGACAGCCCCGTAAGCACACACTCCTCAGCTGGCCACCCCGAACTTGGTGGCCTGCAGCAGAGTGAGCAGACTGAGGCACCCACACTCCCAGAGAGTTGAGTTGAGCCCACCCCAACTTCCCTGGTCTTGACAGACCTTTAGGAGCCACACTCCAAGGAACCCCCAAAACATACATACACTTCCCCTTGCAGCCTCACCTCCGGGACAAGGGCAGTAATGAACTCCTCGTGCTCGGCTGTGAGCTTCTTCACGATATGTATGAGGCACTTCAAACGGGGCTGCAGGGCAAGGGGATGACGGTCAGACCCCCTCAATGCCACCCCAGCCCGTTGTGGTCCTCTCCTGGTGTCCCCTCCTCCCTCGGGCAGAGCGGGTCTGCCCTGAATCCTCACCCTCTTGGCCGGAGAGGAAGTGGTCCGCAGCGAGTCCAGCAGGGTCTTCTTCAGGTCATCTAGGTGGCTCTGCACGAAGCGGGCCGCGGGGCCCTGGGGACTGGCACACACCTCCTCCAGCACGCGGTAGGCCTTCTTCTGCACCCCGTGGGCCTTGCTCTGGGAGGACACAGATGGATGAGGAGGGGGGACTGGAAGTCCACCAACCATCTGATGACATTTACAGAGCAGTCACCATTAACTGAGGCCAGCACTGGCGGGGATTCAGAGAAGATGGCCCTTCCCTTTGGAGCTCATGAGATCTGACAAGAGAGCCAGCAGAGTATGGACAGCAGGAGGCTAACTCTGCACCAGGCAGAGATGCTGCGGGAAAAGCCAAGCCAGCCTTCCAATCCATCCCACCGACCCCCTCTAAGTGATGTTCACGCCAGCAGTATGAACTTGCAGTGCCAGGAACGCCCCAGGCCTGCCATGCCTGCTCATCTTTCTACTGCCTCTCCTTTGCCTGACCCCTGACCCTTGTTCCAAGGCCATGCTCTGTCACTCCCCAGGACACCTCTCCTGCCCTGGACTTCTGGGTCTGCCTGCATGTTCTGGCTAACTGCTTTTTTGTTGTTGTTGTTTTTTAATATTTTTTATGGATTTTGTACAAGAGAGGAAGGGAGAAGGGACAGAGAGCCAGAAACATCGATGAGAGAGAGACATCGATCAGCCACCTCCTGCATGCTCCCCAATGGGGATGTGCCCACAACCAAGGTATATGCCTTGACTGGAATTGAACCCAGGACCTTTCAGTCCGCAGGCCGACGCTCTATCCACTGAGCCAAACCGGCTTTGGCAGGCTAACTGCTTGCTAAACTGTCACAGTGGCGATGGCTTTCAGGTCACTGTGGGCCTGAGTTCTGTGTGGTGGCTTGCCACAGTATGTCAAGCAGAGGACCTAGCATGTGCAAAGGAACAGAGGGGCCGCTTATATCTGCAATGCTTAAAACAGTTTAAGGAGGCCACGTGGTGGTGGGATGAGGACGGACAAGGGGAAATGAGTGATTAGAATGAAAATCAGGCTGGGCTGAGATGGCCCAGGGAGCGATCCAGGCAAAGGAGTGTGGCCCTGTTTCTACCAGACTTCACCTTGGCAGGTGAGGTCGGAGCACGACTGTGCATTTTAGTCACTTTGGCATCTATGAGACAGATGGACTAGACAGAGTACAAATAACGGTCACACCACAAAAAAATCAGATGATCTTGGGCAGCAGCAAGGGATGAAGCAGAGAAGACAGCCCCCCGTCCTCCCCCTTAACTCCCCACATGTGGCTGTGGGGCCCCAGCCCCAGGCTCACCTCTAGGTAGGGCCGAATGGTGGAGTACAGCTTGCTGATGGCATCTTCGTCAGCGTGGGGAGCCATGGCCACAACCAGGTCCAGGACAGACAATCTGTTCAGGATAGGAGACCAAGGAAGGGCTTAGCGAGGGCTGAAGGAGGGCACAGACTAACACTGTCGTTATGTCCATGGGGTGAGGGGCCGGTGGGAGAAGTCAGGATGAGGACCAGGAGCCTTGGAGGAGCCCACGGAAAATAATCATGGCTTGCACCTAATCGAGGACTCATCAGGTACCAGGCACTCCCACAGGTGCTTGACCAGTGTCAACCCCTTCAATTCTCACAGCAACCCTGCCGCAGGTACCATTCGCATCTTCATTGTACAGATCAGGGCAAAGAGGCAAAGAATGGGTAACTTGTCCGAGGTCACACAGCCCGTCAGTGGTGGAGCTGGGATCTGAACCCAGACAGTGAGTTTCCAGGGTCCCCTTCCTTCCCTAGCAGGCAATACTGCTGCCCCAGAAAGGAGTCACTGGAGCCTTGCAGTGGAGCTCAGCAAGTCAATATCTCAAGCCTTTCCTAAGTTAGTCCAGAGAACCCACACCCTCCAGCTCCGTGGGCTACCCAGCTCAAGTGGGGGATTTTACCTGGTGAAGTCAGAGCTAGCAGGGTCCAGCACCTTCTCACTGGCTTTGTCCAGGAAACCCTTCACCAACTGGCAGCCCCCAGGGATGAGAAGGAGGAAGTTGCTTAGTAGAGAAATACAGAGCAGCAGCGGGTCCCAGAACTATACCTCCTTGCCATCCCATTTAGAAGCCTCAAGCCCACGCTGACCCAGCCATTACTGCCAGAATCTGGTCTCCTGTTCTCCAGGTGGCACAGGCCCAAGTGAGCCCTGCTGGGTAGGGCCTTGGGCTTTCCAATGCTCCTGACCCAACACTCCCCATCTGGGAGCATCCTCTCCCCTGTCCATCAGCTCACCTGAGGATCAGTAATAGTAAGGTACGTTTTGATGGTTTCCAGCACGGCCCGGCGAGGAGCTGGTGTGTCCCCGGCTGCAACAGGCTGCCCATACAAGTTGAAGAGGATTGGCAAAAAGTTCTTGGCGAAACGGCTTACTTCGGCGCGGTCAGCCTCTGGCAGGAGGACCAAAGTTTGCATAAAAGGGGCTGGAGATGACCTCACAGGCTGCAGCCCAGAGGCATCCTTTAGGAGGACCCGTGACAGGACCATGGATATGGGGCTTCTATGAGACAGAAGAGGCTGATACCAGAGCCAAGAGAACAAGGTGCCACCATGACCTATGCTTCTCCATGACTCCTGTCCTGGGGGCCAGTGAAACCCTTCAGCACTGACTGGATGACTCCCCAGATGTCGGTACATTGGGGGTAAAGAGAGAAAAGGGGTGGGTTTTTTTTTGCATCCTTGGGTCCCCAGCCAAAGCCCCAGGTCCTTGCAAAGGATGGACTATGGCTCAGGCACTGAGTCCCAGCAAGCCTCAGGGGACTTGTGCCGTCACAGCCATCCTCCCACCAGCCTCCGACCCCAGAGCCCGCACGTACCTGCCTCACAGCCCTTGGTGATGAGAGTGCGCAGGGCCTGGCACACCGTGACCCTCAGGTCTGGGCGCTCGCTGATGGCTGTGCCCAGTGTCCGTGCCAGCCCTTTAAAGGAAGCGGCTACATCTGTGGGCCTCGTGCAGAACCCAGGTAAGAGGGTCCAGATCTGGGGAAGGTGAGGATGGTAAATGAGAATGACATTTCAGCAACCCATGCCCCTGCACTACCCAACCCACATCCCTCTAACTGACCCTTTACCTGCCATTGCAGAGTGTCATAGATCTTGGACTCCACTACGCGGTCCACCTGGGCCAGGTCCATTGCTGGAGTGTAACAAAGGACACAGTGTGATCCTGGGAACCCTCCTACCCACCAGGTCCCATTTTCACCAAAACCAAAAGCCCAGTGATGAGGTCATTGTCGATGATTCCTTCCTCCCCACATTTGGAAACTGTTCCTTCTAAATACCTAAGACCCGCCCTCACCAGTTTGGCTCAGTGGACAGAGTCCGCCTGCGGACTGAAGGGTTCCAGGTTTGATTCCAGTCAAGGGCACATGATTGGGTTGCAGGCTCCATCCCCAGTAAGGAGTGTGCAGGAGGCAGCCAATCAGTGATTCTCTCTCATCACTGATGTTTCTATCTCTCCCTCTTCCTTCCTCTCTAAAACCAATAAAAATATATTAAAAAACAAATATCTAAGACCGGTATAAAACAAAGTAATGTCTCCCCATTATCTTACTCACCCTATCTCTTCTGACTTTATGTTTCTTTTTTTTTAATAAATTGAATTTGAGTGACACTGGTCAACATGAACACATAGGTTTCAGGTGTGGGTTTCTATGTTATATGTATGTTGGCCGAAACAGGTTTGGCTCAGTGGATAGAGCGTTGGCCTGCAGACAGAAAGGTCCCAGGTTTGATTCCGGTCAAGGGCATGTACCTTGGTTGCAAGCGCATCCCCAGTAGGGGGCGTGCAGGAGGCGGCTGATCAATGTCTCTCTCTCATCAATGTTTCTGGCTTTCTATCCCTCTCCCTTCTTCTCTGTGAAAAATCAATAAAATATATTAAAAAAAAAAAAAAAAGATATGTATGTTGCACTGTGTGCCCACCACTCAAAATCAAATCTTCTCCTGTCACTATATATTGGTCTTATGTTTCTTTAAACAGACATAACCAAGATGTACTATACATATATTGTTCTGAAACCTTGTTTTACTTGACAATTTCTGTGTGAAAGGCTGTATAATGGGCACTTACATCATCATTTCACTTAATCTTCATGTCACAATTATCATTCTTATTTACAGATGAGAAGCAGACCCAAAGGAATCAAATACACTTGCCCAAAGTCAAACAACTGCAGTGGCTGAAATCTGAATCTAATCTGTTCAACACACCATCTACACACCCATGTTTCTTTCTTTATAATGACCACATTGTGTCCCACAGTGATGTTGGGCCACATCATGGTGTTACCATAACTAACTTCACTGGAACCCAATGATGGACATGTAGGTTGTGTTAGGGTTTTTGCTAGAATATCTCTGTATACATATATGCTGCTGTGTGCTTGTGTAATTAATTACTCTATTAGTGGGAGAGCAGGCCAAGGTCTGCCAGTCAAGGGCAATGGGGGAAGGCCAGGCCATGCCTTCGAGCAGAGGGGAGGGACAGCCCACTGAGTTAGGCACTCAAGCACTGGCAGGTCACCTGTTTGGCAGAGGGAAGCCTAGGGCTGGGGTGCTGGGCCAGGAGCCCTTCCCAACTCCTTCTGGCTGAGCTCCAGGACTGCGGTGGGCTCCATACCTTTGCTCTTCAGGGTGGTAGCCAGGGGCAAGAAGTAGGTGGTGAAGAAACCAAGTCGCGTTTCCTGGACATGGTCCCTGATGACGGGCAGCAGCCAGCTCCGTGGGAAATCCAGAGTCTCTCTGAAAGGAGGCAGCAGAGGCCCAGTGAGGAAGGGGTGACAGCTTG
This sequence comes from Lasiurus borealis, assembly GCA_004026805.1. Classification (NCBI taxonomy): domain Eukaryota; kingdom Metazoa; phylum Chordata; class Mammalia; order Chiroptera; family Vespertilionidae; genus Lasiurus; species Lasiurus borealis. The sequence goes on from PVJN01010883.1 coordinate 29,334, forward strand.
GAGGACAGCATGCCCCTGCTGAGCTGGGGAGCATGTCCAGCCTGCTCTGGCCTCTCTCGCTGACCCCCACATGGCACACGGAGACTTCACCCAAAGGAGTGGACACCCTCCTGGGGAGAGCAAGCCATCTGACCCTTTTAGGGTACATACAGAAGTCAACCAGAGTTACACTTACTCAGAGCCATCAATTTCCAGAGGCACAGCCTGTAAAACCACCTCAGGTCCCATGCTGGCCACTGCAGCCCCCACTGCCTGGTCCAGAGCTGCCGTGTGGGGAAAGTGGGGGGAGAGGCGCAGGTCACACAGGGACTGGAGACACTGGAGCAAAGAGATGAAAGATATCCTTGCAACCAAGACTGGTTTGGCTCAGTGGATAGAGCGTTGACCTGTGGACTGAAAAGGTCCCAGTTTCAATTCCGGTCAAGGGCATGTACCTTGGTTGCGGGCACATCCCCAGTGGGGGGCGTGCAGGAGGAGCTGATCAATGTCTCTCATCGATATTTCTAACTTTCTATCCCTCTCCCTTCCTCTCTGTAAAAAATCAATAAAATATATTAAAAAAAAAAGAGAGAGAGAGAGAGAGATGTACTTGCAGAGCAAGCACCATGGCTGAGTCTGAGCCAAAGTCTCTAAGATGATGAAGTCAGGAGCGTGAGCCCAGATTAAACTCTTGGTCAGAAGTCACAAACGAAGAACCAAATGTAACCCACCGATGCTGTTTGACCCCTCCCCAATGCTCCAGGATTTTAAAAAATTCTGTATTCTTTAATAACAAGTAAAAATCATATTTTACATACAAATGTAGATTTCCAGTTTATCTTGAAAAACAAAAACAAGGTCTGGCAAAGGCGGACCTGTGTGCCACAACTAGCAAATGAACAGGCACTGAGGAGTGGCTGCCCCTCAAGAAGCGCTGCATTCTCGGGTGCACCACAGCTCAGACTCCCTAGGGCAAGCATGGCCACCTCGCGGCCGGCATGTTAAATAAGTGAGGCATGTAGCCCGCCGGCCGCGAGTGGACATGCTTGCCCTTGGTACCCCTCATGACCTCTCGGAGGAAGCCAGGTCTGCCACCTCATCTATTAGAGCCCAGCCAGCCCCAAGGAGCCTGCCGTCCCGGGTGAAGGAAGCTGCCCCACCTGCCGACAAGTGCCTGTGGCCTGACCTCAGGTCCCACCGTCTCCCAAAGCTGACCCCTGACCCTTAGATGGTTTGCTCTGGGCTGCATGTAGTCACCTTCCTGAGACCTAAGGCTGCTTAAAACACTATACTCATTCATTACAGAAAATTCAAAGGATTAAAAATTAAAAGGTAACGGGTGTGGGTAAGAGAATCACACTGGTTTCCTATTCAAAACTATTAACTCCAGCCAACACTAGTGAGTAGCTGTGTTGGGCCGGTGTCCTGCCCCTCTTCCTTCTTCCCATGATGACTCAGTCAGCTTCCTGGGGACACACTAGTGGGCACCTGCTATGGGCACTGTGGTGGTGGGTGCAGTTAAAGTGCAGAGGTTAACAGAGACACAGGCCCCTTCTAGTCCAAAGCCCAAGTGCCACCTCCTGCCCCAACAGCCCCCCAACTCACCTTCTTCATCACAGGGTGGGCCTGCCTCCCGCAGGCCTTGAAGAAGACACATAGCAGCTGCAACACGGAGCTCCAGGCCGCATGGAATTTGTACGTGAGGCCCTCCTCCACTGCCCTGCCAAGGGAACAGACAGTCAGGGCCATGGCTATGCCCCCCGGGCCCTGGCCATGGAATCAACAGCTACACCGTGAGCTATAGACCACCAGCGGGACATTAGGGCAGGGCCCCTGGAAAGGCCAAAGGGGAGACCTAGCATTGATGAAGCGCCCACACTGCTCCCCGTGCTGAGTTTAATTTATGTAACCTTTGAGCTTAAGGAAAAACACAGGGCAGGTTATTTGTTCAATCTTCAGATGGTGAAACTGAGGCTCTGAGAGACGAAATAACCTGTCAGGGTCACTCTGCTGGTGGCCAAACTGGGCTTCCAAAGCCCAGGCTTCCTGGCCTGACCCAATGTGGATGGCAAGGTAAGAACAGGTGGTCTAGGCAGGATGGGAAGCTGCACTAGGAAGGGCTGGCCCAGCCCCTCCTACATATGCACACCTTGCTTGGCTCCATCCCCAAAAATCTAGCCCCTGGAGGTTTTAAACAAGAATAGCCAACAGGGGTCAGTGTAAGGGGAAGAATGGTCTGGAGGATAGAGGGGGGCAACTCTATTCTTGCTTTCTATTCTAATTGGGTGACCTCAGCTTATCCATCTGTAAAATGGGGTGAGTAGGACTACTAATAGTTTCTGTTTATTGAGCACCTAACTGGGTGCCAAGTATTGTTCTGACCACTTTGCACATATTACCTCATCTAATCCTCACCCCTTTAACAGATGATGACCTTGAGATATCGAGATGACTGGCCTGAGAGTCCACACTCATGAGCACCGCACCATGGTGCGTGGATCATGGCCAGGGCTTAAACCACCAGCAGCTGCTCTGGCACTGTGCACATGGCCAGGCAGTGACAAGCAGAGGCCTTCATTACAAGGAACTTTCTACAAGGCACACTATTCTTTCTTATCTCAGACACTATGCTCTCACCTGAACATCTTGGCGACACACTGGGCAGGGCCTGAGGCTGAGGAGGTCACAGAGCCGATGCTATCCATGTGAGGAGCGACGCATTCCTTCAGGATCTCCTGCAAAAAGAGGCCGCAGCTGTCTAAGCCCGAGGCAGCCCCTCCAGTGCCACTGAGCCCTCCTATGGGCCTGCTTCCTGAAGCTTTTAGGAAGCCATTCCTTCCCGAGAACCTCCTCCCCAGGATGCAGCTGGAGTCTGAGGCAAGCTCTGGGAGAGACAGGCAGCTGGCAGAACCCACTGTGCTTTCTGCTCCCCCCAACTAAAGCTGGGGCTCCGGGGGTGTGGTACCTGGAGGCTCTGTGTGGCGGCTGTGACCACCTGTGAGTGGGGAGAGAGGAGGCAGGTTGTGGCAGTTCCAAAAAAGCGAGGGAGGTGACTCAGCCCAAGGTCCCGCTGCAGCCTGTTAAGACAAAACACTTTTGTGCTGACATTCAAGTAACAGCTACAGGTGATAAAAAAAATTCAAACTGTGAGAAACCAAGATGGTGGCATAGGTGAATACCTAAACTGCTGCCTCACACAACAATTTCAAAACTACAGCTAAAAGACAGAACGGACATCATCCAGAACCACAGGAAAGCTGGCTGAATGGAAATTCTACAACTAGAAGGAAAGAGAGGGGCTCATGGAGACTCAGAGAAGCTGCAAAAAGCTGAGGTACAGAGCCACGCTTGCAGAAAGGATGGGCGGGTTAAGTGCCTGGCTGGCTTTCTCTAGCGGGAGGGAGACAGAAACTCCCGACTGCACGGAACCCCAGTTCCGGGCGAGACTCATAGTGGGGGAGTCTGGACGGTCAGTAAAAGGGAGGAGTGCATGGAAACTCAGGGGAGCCATGAAAAGCAGAGGTTTAGAGGCACATGCACACTGCGCACCAGAAAGGGCTGTAGCAATTACCAAGGGACACTGACACCCAGGGGCCTCATTGGGCAGGGCTGATGGGAAGCCAAGGCTGTCTGCTCAGCCCTGAGATTCTGTCCCATCCAAGCGAAGCACAGAGGCTTTTACAAATTTGCAAGTTTTGTCTCATAAGGCTGACTCCAGCACAGTTCTCCCGGCTTAGACACAGCTGATCCCCACAGCCAATTGGCCTGGAGGTCAATTCCCCTCAGTGATATCAACAACAATTAAGACTTAACTACAACAAGGCTGTACACACAGTCCACAAAGGGGTGCATCATGAGTGTTGACCTCAGGTAATGGAGAGGTGGAGCCACTGGGCCATATAGGACATCTAGCACACAAAGCTATTCTACCAACTCAGGGAAGCAGCGAAAATGTGGAGACAAAGAAACAAATCACAAATGAAAGAAATGGAGGAAAACAAACAACTGGATAGAGTTCAAAACCACGCTTATAAGGTTTTTCAAGAATTTCCTAAAAAAGATGGATAAATTTAGCGAGACCCAAGAGGAGATGAAAAAGGACCAACTAGAAATTAAACACACTGACTGAAATAAAAAATATTACACAGAGACCTAACAGCAGACTAGAGGAATGCAAGAATCAAATAAAAAATTTGAAAAACAAAGAAGCAGAAAATACTCAACTGGAAAAGAAAAAAGAAAAAAGAATCCAAAAATGTGAAGATAGTGTAAGGAGCCTCTGGGATAACTTCAAGCATACCAACATCAGAATGATGAGAGTGCCAGAAGAAGAGAGAGCGCAAGATACTGAAAACCTATTGGAAGAAATAATGACTGAAAACTTCCCCCACCTGGTGAAAGAAATAGACTTACAAGTCCAAAAAGCGCACAGAACCCCAAAAAAGAGGAATCCAAGACACATCATAATTAAAATGCCAAGCGCAAAAGACAAAGAGAATATTAAAAGCAGCAAGCGAAAAACAATTAATTACCTACAGAGGAGTACCCATATGATTGTCAACTGAGTTCTCAACAGAAACTATGCAGGTCAGACGGGAGTGGCAAGAAATATTCAAAGTGATGAATATCAAGAACCTACAACCAAGATTACTCTACCCAGCAAAGCTATCATTCAGAATTGAAGGGACAGATAAAGAGCTTCACAGATAAGAAAAAGCTAAAGGAGTTCATCACCAAACCAGTATTATATGAAATGCTGAAAGGTACTCTTTTAGAAGAGGAAGAAGAAAAAGGTAAAGATAAAGATTATGAACAACAAATACTACCTATCTACAAGTGAATCTAAAAATCAAGTGAATAAAAAATCTGATGAACAGAATAAACTGGTGAATAGAATCACAGGCTTAGAAAGGGAGTGGACTGACAATTCTCAGGAGTAAAAGAGTAAGGAGGCTTCGGGAAGAAAGTGGACAAAAATCGTACACCTATGGATGAGGACAATGTGAGGGAGGTAAGGACAGAGGGTAGAGTGGGAACCGGGTGGGGGGAAAAAAGAGGAACAATTCTAATAATCTGAACAATAAAGATTTATTAAATTAAAAAAAAAATTCAAACAGATGCTCGTGGTAATAAAATGTCTTCCTCATCAAACCTTTCTCCCAATTGACCCTCAGATGCACTTCTCAGGGGGAAATCAAGGTTAAGTTTCTTCAATACTCTTCCAGAAGTTTTTATATGTTTATAATAATAACAATTGCTAAATTTATGTAACATTTATCACATGCCAAGTACTGACATAATCTGCATTCATTCATTAAAAGCCTACAAAAGCCCCCACAAACAAAACACAGAACATGAAACCTTGCAAAACTGAGATTAAGTGTTCTTACATTTAACATTTCATAGATGAGGAAACTGAGACACAGAAGAGTCAAGTGACTTGCCCAAGGCCACCCAGCTAGTGGAGGAAGGGTCAGGACTCACACCCTGGTAGTTTGGCTCCAGGATGTGCAAATAATCACAGCGTCCATGCTGCTCTGCACCTTGCTTTTTCTCAATGTATCTTGAAGATCTTTCCATATCAGCATGCACACACCTACTTCAATTATCCCCGATAGCTGCCTAATATTTCACTGTTTATATGTAACCAGTCCCCTCCTGAGGCAACTATTAGGCTGTCTCTAGGTTTTTTGCCATTAACCATGGTGGTACCCCAAAAATACCCCGACACAACGTGGAAATCTGGTGGGATAAACCCCGAGAAGCAAAGCATGAAGCTATTTTGCCATTTTCCAGCACCTCCAGGTGAAAGGTGAAGGGTCTGATACAGGAAGGACATGAGTCTGGCAGACCTGGCTGTGCCCCTGAATAGCCTCAAGACCAGCTGGCTCGCAGTGCTTCCGTTCCTGATTTATGAAATGGGCTAAGGCCTTCGTCTTGGGTGATTGTGATCAATGTCATGAAACATAGTGCTGGGGTAGGGGTAGGGGAGCAGGCCATGTGGAACCCTTCAGTGGAGGGGAGGACAGACACACAGGTGGAGCCTCAGGGCTCGGGGTCCTCAGAGACCTTCCTTCCAGGCAAAATGCAAGTCACCAATCGACACACCAATTCTTCTCAGCCTTACTTGGGAAAAGTGGAGTTGTCAAGAAGCTACTGCTATTAAATGGTCAAGTTCAACTGTAATTTTATTATGTCAGACACAAAGCAGAAACTGGACTCAGAGGACTATCCCGGAATAGGGGACCATTAACTCAGGTGGGGAGTGGAGAGAGCTGCAAAATGGATGATATCCTCTGAGAAGGAAACCAACTCCAAGTATGACAGCCAGGGGTGACAAGATCAGGATGGTACTTGGGCCCCAGCCGAGGGCAGTACCCTTGACCCATCCTTGCTGCTAGTTGACCAACGTTCAGGCATCAGCCCCAGCTAACACAGGCTGTGCCACCCGGCCCTGTGCCTCTTAAAACAGGAGGTGGCTGCTACACACTCAACATGGAACTGCTGCCATCCCCAGGAAGCTGAACCCCCTCCAGCTTCCAGCTTATGTCCTTCCCATCCGCACCGCAGGGCAGGTAGCCTGGCTGGAGGCCCTGGGCCACGCCTCCACCTCACCTTACCTGACCAGGTTGATGTGAGCTTTCTCCATGACCTTAAGCCAGGCCAGCAGCGGCTGTAAGTCATTCTCACTGGGAACATAGTCATATAAGGCCTAGAGGTGAGACAGGAAATAAGCAGGTGCCTGTACAAATGCGTTCAGCAGCAGCCCAATGACAAAGACCCTTTCGATTCTGAAGCCCTAGAATGTCCCACTGACAGGCTTACACATGTGGCCCCAGAACACAGCACCTCCTTGGCCTCCCAGGCTCCATGAACCCTTCCGATTCTGCTTCTATGGAAGTTTCTAGGAGCAGCAGAGTATAACTTAGGTCACACAACCCACTGTGAACCTGACAAAAGCCACAGAGCCCTTCTCTGGAAAAATGCACATGAGCACACATTTTGCAAACAATGTGGGGAAGTTTCTGCACTTTCCCCAAATCCATCCACTAGATCCCTAAGGTTCAGAACCCATGCTCAAAATCCCATGAGACCTTGCTGAAATCATAAATTAACCTCCAACTCAAGAGTCAGCTCCTCCAGCTCCTGGGGGTAAGGATGTGGCTTTGGTAGAGTCTCCTGGCTGCCTGTCCACCACTCTCCTGCAATGGGGCAGCCCAGTCCAGCCCACCCAACCTCACCCTGTAGACAAGTAACAGGACTATCCCACCCCAACATAGTCAGGCCCCTCCCCAACGCCAAGTCTCACCGTGATGATCTGGGCATTGAGCTCTGCAGGCAGGGTCCCTGGGCCAGGCTTGGCATGGAAGAGGCTATGAAAGGCCTGCATGGCACAGGCTGTCACCAGCTGGAGAGGACACATAAGCTTAGTGAGCAACCTGCAAGCCCTGGGCTCCTCAACCTCCCACTCCAGCAAGTGAGCTAGGGGAACTCAGCCCGCTGACCCTCAAACATGCCCCCCGCACCTGGACACTCAGAGCACTGTCACTTTAGTAAACCATGGCAGCCAGTAACAAATTTTAAATGATTTAAACAAAGACAATCTAGAAACATGAAGAAAGTATTTTTTTGTTGTTGTTAATCCTCATCTGAGGATATTTTTCCATTGATTTATAGTGAGAGTGGAAGAGAAGAGACAGAGAAAGAGAGAAACACCGACACGAGAGAGACACAGCAACTGGATGTCTCCCAATCACACCCCAACCAGGGCTGGGGATCAAGCCTGCAACCCCCTGCAACAGAGGTGTGTGCCCTTGACCAGAATAGAACCCAAGACCCTTCGGGCCAACACTCTATCCATTGAGCCAAACTGATTAGGGCACGAACAAAGGTATATATATATATATATATATATATATATATATATATATATATATTGTTTACAGAGAGGAAGGGAGAGGGATAGAAAGTCAGAAACATCGATGAGAGAGAGACATCGATGAGCCGCCTCCTGCACGCCTCCTACTGGAGTTGTACCCGCAAGCAAGGTACATGCCCCTAACTGGAATCGAACCTGGGACTTTTCAGTCCGCAGGCCGACGCTCTATCCACTGAGCCAAACCGGTCTCAGCATGAACAAAGTATTTTTAACATAAAGGGCTAAAAGATAAAAGAGCAGGTTATGAGTGGTTTGGATACCATAATTACAACTGTATTTCATGCTTTCATGTTGGCTTATCCAAAGAAAAAATGTCTGAAAGGATACACAGTAAGTTCTTGGCACTATTTATCTTAGGAAGTGAGAGTTGAAAGGAAAACAAAGACTTGTATTTTTTACTTTATAAACTCCTGAAAGGTTTTTCCCTTTTAAACAGTGATCATGCCATTTTTACAATAAATACTTTAAAATATATGTATGAGCTGAAACAGTTTGGCTGAGTGGACAGAGCATTGGCCTGTGGACTGAAGGGTCCCAGGTTCAATTTCAGTCAAGGGCATGTACCTTGGTTGCGGGCACATCCCCTGTGGGGGCGTGCAGGAGGCAGCTGATCGATATCTCTCTCTCATATCTATGTTTCTAACTCTCTACCCCTCTCCCTCCCTCTCTGTAAAAAATCGATAAAATATATTTTTAAAAAATGTGTATGAGTAAACACTACAAGAGAACACATAAAGATGACAGAATTGTGCTAGAATGGCAGAAATGTAGGGGATCATTTTTATGTCAGTAAAATGATCAGTAACTTAGGGGTGAAAAAAAGAGAAATAACTGTGACTGTGGCTCAAGTAGAGCACAAGGCAGGGAGAAGACTGACACTTTACCAGCCCCACAGTTCCAGCTCCCTCTGCTCTGATCTCTGAGGCCAGCTCCCAACTGGACCAGGACCCAGAAGCTGGCCCAGCCTGCCTGACACTGGTGATGAGACGGAGTCCTTGGTTGAAGCTAAGAGCAGGGCCAGGGCGGGGAAACACAGCAGGGAGTTCCCTGACAGCCAGCACCATGGCCTGGGGTCTGCAGCCAGATCCCCACTACCCTCAGACCACCCTCAGCATGCCCCTGCCCGCTGGCTCTCAGCCTGAGCTCACCACATGGCTCAAGGTCATGACCCTGAGGAGAGTCTCGCAGCAGCTCTTCACCAGGCCCTCCGGGAAGCAGGGCAGCAGGTCCTTCAGCAGTGTCAGCATGTGCAGCGTGGTGGTGGCCTCCTTGGAGCCTGGCAGAGCAAGGGGAGCTCAGACTCCAGCCCACTCACTGCGGCGGCTGTCCTCCCTGCAGGCCCACCCTCAGCCTGGCTCCTACCTCCCGACTTCTCAATCTCCTGGATGCAGAACTTGGCGGTGGACGTGGCAGCAGGGTGGTGGGCAGGAGACTTCTCACCAAACATGAATTCACTGCCCTTAATGACCGAGCACACGCCATGCTGGGCAGCCTTCCGGATCTGAGGAGCAAAGGAAGGGGGTGAGGGCAGGGCCAGCATTCAACCAGCAGCTGGGGTTGTCGGCACAACCCTCCACCAAAAAGAAGTGACCACATACCATCCACATGGTCAATTCTATACCTTGGGCTGCAAGTATCGACACCTGAGCTATAATTCCTGCTTTCCTCCTAACTCAACACACAGCCCTAAGCAAGCCAAGCAACTTAATCTCTGAGCTGCCATGTCCTCATCTTTACAGCAGGGAGCCATTCACTCATTCAGTCATCAGCAACACCGAGCATCTACCAAGCCAGCACTGTTCTTACACTGTTCCCAGTGCTGGCAGCGTGGCAGCAAACAGAGCAAACAACTCATGTTCTACGTGGGAGGCAGAAACAAGCAACCATACACGGGAAGGTAAAAATACTTTGCAGACAATAAAGCAGAGCTATTACTCTTTATCTGACAGTCAGAAAAGTGTCACTCCAGTACAGTGACATTGTAGCAGAGACCTGAAGAAATTGGGGGGGGGGGGGGAGTTCACATGGATACCCATGGAAAGAGGCGTGAGCCACCTGGGATACAGTGCTCAGCCCAGTGAGTGATGACTGTGACTGGTATCACTATTACATGCTTCCTGCCCTCAACTTCAGGAGGAAATGATGGCCAACCCGCGCTTACTGAGCACCTGCCTAAGCGGGAACTGCACCTGGCCTGTGAGGCTCCCCGGAGCCTCCCCACGCCCTCAGAGCAAGGATATTATTAGCCCTCTTTCACAGCTGGGAAACTGAGGCTCAGAGATTACATGACTTGCTTAAGGTCGCAGCACAAGCTGTGAGTCCAGTATCCAACTCGGGTCGGTGTGATTCCAAAAGCCCGCTCAACGCTCCTGCCACTGTAACTAACCTGTCACTACCCAGTGAGGCGGCAGAAACTCAGAAGAGCCCAACAGTGAACATCCCTCCTGTAGGAGCTGCCCCTCGCTTTCTGGGAGCTGGGCAGATGGGACCTCAGAGGCAAGAACCCAGAACTCTGCTCACACTCCCCATCCCACTCAGACAAGCCCTGCCCTGCCCACCCCCTTGAGTGGCTGATCCATTCCCATATCTGGGGGCCCAGCAGTCTCACCTTGGGCTTGGCGTGCACGGTGAAGCTCAGCAGCCCGTGGTACACCTGCAGGGTCACGGGGTAGCCCCAGGCCTCCAGGTCCTGCTTCCGCAGAAGGGTGGCCAGGCACGAGAGGACCTTGAAGAGGAGAGTCAGGGTCTCTCAGCTCCACCCTCTTCAGCCAGGCAGAGAAAAAGCCCAGCTTCTCACTGACTCCACAAAACCCCAAAGGGATCCAGCTGAGGGTCCACAGAGTGCCCACACCCCTCCCAGGGCGCACCCATGCTTTGGCCGTTCTTCTGGAAGACAGCAGAGGAGAAACTGAGAACCAGCTACTAACCCATCGGAGGGCAGAGGTGGAGCCACTGCTGGCCTGAGCTGACAGGATACTCATGAAGGCTTTGGAGGTATCCGAAAACTTCTTAATGAGCACAGGACTGGGCACGCTACAGGAGAGAACAGAGAAAGTCAGAGTCCCAGAAGGACCTCCAAAAGCAGCTGGTACTGCCCTGCCTGGGTCTGCAGGAGGAAGCGGGACAGAGGAAGGCAGGGCTGGCCTGTCACTCAGCAAGTGAACAACAATTAAGACATGGCTCACCCTTCCCAATACCTAGTACAGTGAGATCTCCATGGCACCGGAGCTGCCTGCTTCCCTCGCCTTCTTCACTACTCATTCTCTATACCACCCACTAGATGGGCCTTATAAACTCACGCCGTTCCTCTCCCTGCCAACATTCCAACCCATCACTCCGGCCCCCCTGACTGCACCAGGCCTGCCCCCTTGCCAGGCTCCAGCACTCCGGCTCTGTTTAGAGGCTCCTGAGCCTGATGCAGAATGCCACCAACACTCCAGTATCCTTTTGTTCTGTTTAACACTCCCTTGATCCTGCCCCTCCCGTCCACACGCCCTTCTCCTCTCCACATGGAGCCTTGGGTCCAGACAGAACCCAGAACCCACCGCTTCAGGACAAGGTTCAGCAGGTAAGCAACAGCGGCCAGAGACTCCGGGGACTCCACCGCTTCCATTGTCGTCATCTGAGGACAGATCACAGGAGGTGTGAGCAGGAAATGTGCCATGCTGGGCAAGCTGGGTACTGGGGGACACCATGTGCCCAGCAGAACAGTTATGACCAAGAAAGCTGTCAAAGGTTCAAATCCCCAGTTGTCTTGGGCTGGCAACTTAATCTTTCTGTGACTCAATTTCCTCACTGATAAAATGGGATAACAGTACTTATAAGTTGTTGAACGAACACGTGTGAAACAATTAGAATACTGCCTGGTACACAATAAAAACCTTATATTGCTATGTAATTTACTCCACTTTTCTAGAGCAGAGATTGGCAAGCTTTCTCTGTAAAGGGCCAGATAACAAATATTTTAGGCTTTGTAATCTATCTACGGTCTCTACTGCATATTCTTCTTTAGGCCCTAACCAGTTTGGCTCAGTGGATTGAGCATCAGCTTGCAGACTGAAAGGTCCCAGGTTCGATTCTGGTCAAGGGCATGTCCCTTGGTTGTGGGCACATACCCAGTAGGAAGTGTGCAGGAGGCAGTTGATCAATGTTTCTCTCTCATCTATGTTTCTAACTCTATCCCTCTCTCTTCCTCTCTATAAAAAAAAAATCAATTAAAAAACACACACACACTCTTAGCTCTCAGGCTGTAAAGAAATAGGCCATGGGTCAGATTATATCTTTGGGTAGTAGTTTGCTAACCCCACTCTCGAATAATGGTTCTAAAAATGACTGAGGATTCCCCAAAGGTTCTGTTATGTAGGTGACACACTAAAATTAAAACTGATAAAATTTCAAGCCACAAGAATATGAAAGCACAATTCAATTATCTCGTAAGTGAGAAAGAGATAAATGATGTTCTAGTATTATTATGGAAATAATTCTGAGCTAGTCAATTCCCCAAAAGGGTTTTGGGGACCCCCCAGACCACACTTTGAAAAGCATTTTTCTAGAGAATCCCCTGGGCCTTCCTAAGCTTCACAGATCAAGGGGATAAAACCCAGAGTAGTGGATTTTTGTTTTACACAAAAATGCAGCAAGTACCACTAGCCTTTCCAAGCCACCGGAGAATGACTGAAGTATTTTCACCTGTTCAAAGTGGTCCTTCGCTCCCCACATGCCAGGGCACTGTCTTCCCTCTAGAGCAGCGGTTCTCAACCTGTGGGTCGCTACCCCTTTGGGGGTCGAACGACCCTTTCACAGGGGTCGCCTAAGACTTGGAAAACACCTATTTCCCATGGTCTTAGGAACCAACGCCGGCTCCTCGGTTTAGCAAAATGTAGCAATGTAGTTTACTGTTGTCATATTAAGACTGTTACCCATGCTACACCACGATTCAAGACAAAATTTCATTTATTTGTAATTAGAAATAAATATTTCACAATATATAATTACATAGTGTTTTTGTGATTAATCACTGTTTTAATTATGTTCAATTTGTAACAACAAAAATACATCCTGCCTATCAGATATTTACATTACAGTTCATAACAGTAGCAAAATTACAGCTATGAAGTAGCAACGGAAATAACTTTATGGTTGGGGGTCACCACAACATGAGGAATTCTATTAAAGGGTCGAGAGGCATTAGGAAGGTTGAGAACCACTGCTCTAGAGCCTGAATAACTTGCTGCTCTGAACCACCCACCCCCAAGTCACACCCACTCACCAGGGCTGCAAAGTACTCAGTCTCCGTCTCCTTCCCTCCCTGGGAGCGAATCACCTCTGTGACAGCAGCCAGAACAGCACAGATCTGCGCACGGAAGGAGAAAGCACCTGTGACATCTATTACACATCAAACCCCCACAACGGTAGCCTCTTCTCCTTGCTGCTTCACAGACTAATCTTCTGCCCAGAGGTTGAGCAGCATTCAGAGACAGAGCTACACCCCACAGAGCCCAGCACACAGGAAGCTTAGAACATATTTGCCAAAATTCCAGCCCTACAATGCTATCTCTTACAGAAATACCTGCACAAATGTGTGAGCCTTTTATGTACAAATGTGTTTACCGCAGTAACAAATGAGAACAACCAAACAGCCACCAACGGGAATTTAATATTATACTATTACTATTTAATAAATAATGATAGACTCAAATACTATGTAACTAATGAAAAGAATAAGAAATAACTATGTACATTCATTAACCCAAAATTACTGTTCAGTCATGGGGGGGGGGGAGTTGCAGATCACTGCATATAAAATATAAACCTAAACAAAATGTACACGAGCCCTAGCTGGTTTGGCTCAGTGGACAGATCGTCCGCCTATAGACTGAAGGGTCCTAGGTTCAATTCCCATCAAGGGCATGTACCTTGGTTGCGGGCACATCCCCAGTAGGAGGTGTGCAGGAGGCAGCTGATTGATGTTTCTCTCTCATCAATGTTTCTAACTCTCTATCCCTCTCCCTTCCTCTCTGTAAAAAAAATCAGTAGAATATATTTTTAAAAATAAATAAATAGCATGAGTCCGGTCCCTCTTCCCTAACCCGCGTCCTCCCGACCCTCCGGCTACCTCCTTGTGGGCGGCAGAGTTGGACTCCCAGAAGCGCTGCACTTTGCTGAAGGTGACGTTGGTGCAGTCGGAGAGACCGCTGAGGAAGGTGGCTGAGGACTTCTCCGTGAGAGCCGGCACCTCCTCGTCCTCCATAGCCGCCTCCGGGGCTTCGCTCTGGTCCAGGCGCAGGGACCCCGACTGCAGCTCATTATGCAACTTCAACGCATCAACTGTCAGGTCGCTCTTTCCTGAAAACCCGAGGCACAAAGTAAGACCCCCCCAACTTCTACCATTCTGTCCAGGATCAAAAGCATCACCTGTCAGAACCGGTGGCATCCAGGGCCCCAACCCGAGAGGCTGAATTCTGAACGGGGTCTTTCTCATCAACCCACTCACTGTACGCCTAGAACTTAGAAAAGCCAAAAGCCAAAAAGGAAACCCTCCTGGTATAAAAGTTTCTGCTTCCCTGTCCTGATGGCATGAGCGCCGAGGGGAACCGGCTGGGGGCTGCCCTCAGGAGCATGGGAAATAAATGGAGGAGAAAACGCTTTGAAAAGAGCCACCGGGTTAATTACAGCCACGAGTGCCAACGCTGACACCCGCAGACAAGTCATCTCCCTGCTGTGGACTCAGTTGACGCGGCGGTTAGGCAGGGAGGTGGGCCTCTGCCGTAGGCTCCAGACCCGACCACCTAAGATGAAAGGACCGACGCTGGGCCGGCGAGGCCAGACTCCCCCGGACCCAGGCCCGCGCGGAAGCCGCCGCCGGCGGGCCCAGGACCGGACCGGACGCCACTACCTGCGGGCCGGCTGAAGAAACGGCTGCGGGCGGCCTGGCGGTGGTGGCAGATGGCGGGGTTGCTGTCGCTGCTGTGGCCTTTCTTCCAGCGCTTCAGCTTGGCGGAGGCCCCGGAGGGCAGCTTCCCGGAGCGACCCATGTCCACTAAGTTCAAGGGACCGGCTGCCAGGGACGCAGCCACACGCGGAGGAACCACGTGGGTTCTCAGCCGGCTCCGCTTCCTCTTCCTCTGGCGCCACTTCCGGACTCCTGTCCGTTACCATAGCAAAGCAGTCAACATCCGGTTTTACGTTTCCTCCGGACTCAGGATGCGTTGGAAGGGCTCTGGGATCTGTCGCTCTGGCCGAAGTTGTGTTGCTAAGGAATCCCCTCCGCTCCTACGGTTCTTGACCCCAGGGCTGAACCATATAAAACTCGAATTCCTTTGCAGGTTAAAAAACAAACCAACTTACATGTATATTTTTTTAAATCTAACTTCAAAAGTTAAGCATTAGAAACATTATTTGAAAGAGTTAAAACCTGGCCAAACCTGAAAGAGTAAAAAATCAGTTTTTGCTGGAAAGAGAAAAAAAAAACCGTGAGTGATACTCTATAAACTTGCTCAGCTCTTTTCATTTATTAGTGGTGATACCCACTGGCTAAGCCAAACATGTCAAACTCAAAAGCTTAACACCGGCCCAAATGAACAAGGTTTAAATTTATGTGGGCTGCAAAAAAAAACACACACACACAAAAGCTTCCATTTTCATGGAAACGTAGGTTTATTTCGATAAGAGACATACTGAATACAAAGGGCAGAAATAACAGTAATTGTTAATATGTAATAACAGAACATTTTAATAAAAATTATTTTTTTTCTTGCACATTAACTTACCAGATACTGAATGACTGCACAAATGAATAAGAGTAACACAAATAAACCTATTTTTCTTGTTCTCCGAAAGCAAAATATTTCCTGTTGCACACACCAAACAAGTCAGTCTAAGGCTAATGACGTGGCAATCGACTGCTAAAATAGTCACTGCTAGGCCAAGACCTGTTTGGTTCAGTGGATAGAGAGTCAGCTTGTGGACTGGAGGGTCCCAGGTTCAATTCCGGTCAAGGGCATGTACTTTGGTTACAGGCACATCCCCAGTAGGGGGCGTGCAAGAGGCAGCTGATTGATGTTTCTCTCATCAATGTTTCTAACTTTGTATCCCTCTCCCTTCCTGTCTGTAAAAAATCATAAAATATATTTAAAAAATATTCATTGTGGGCCCTTTGAAAGTCAATCTAAATCAGTGATTTTCAACCAGTATGCCACAGCACACTGTGGTGCCACAGAGGCATATTGGTATGTGCTGTAAGAATTTAAAAAACATGCAATATATGACTAGTCAGGGGCACTGACCTCTTTTCCCTTAGATTGTCAAATAAAAAAATGACAACAGCCAACACAACAATAACTGGCCCTGTGAATGAATCAAAATTATACCTATTTTTTTGTCATATGGGCAAAAAATATAGCATTTTTGGTGTGCTGAATTTTAGTAATTAGTTTATGTGTGCCATGAGATGAAAAAGGTTGAAAATCGCTGTTCTAAATGAACCAGAGAGATTTTGCATCCAGCTTCTTTCACTTGCAATGCACTGCAGCTAAGAACACAAGCTAAGCTAACCAGATGCTGGACTGGAGTGGACTGTGCTTTAATATGCAGCCGAGAGTCCAGGCAGTGGCCTTAATTCTAGCCCTGCTAAAGAAAAGATGGGCCCAGACCGGTTTGGCTCAGTGGATAGATCGTCGGCTTACGGACTGAAAGGTCCCGGGTTCAATTCCGGTCGGGGGCATGTACCTTGCTTGCAGGCATATCTCCACTGTGGGGCATGCAGCAGGAGGGTGATCGATGTCTCTCTCTCTCTCTCATCGATATTTCTGACTTTCTATCTCTCTCCCTTCCTCTCTGTAAAAAAATCAATAAAATATATTAAAGAAAAGATGGACTTTTTCCAGGGCAGGACCGATGGAGATGAGACCTTGGAGAGAAACTCCCTTAATCTTACATCATCAATAAAGCTTTCCACAAAACCCAGGATACCCCATACTCCTGTGGGGGCATCAGGAAATTCTTTTCCCCACAGTATCCTAAGAACTCTACTTCTACCAATAACACTGTGATCTAAATGTTTATGTCCCCCCAAATTTACATGTTGAAATCTTAACTCCCTAAAATAATAATATAAGGTAGGATCTTTGGGAGGTGCTTAAGTCTTGAGGCTGGATCCCTCATGAATGGAATTAGTGTCTTATAAAAGAAAGTCCAGAGAGATAGATCCCCAACCCCTTCCACCACGTGAAGACTCAGTGAGCAAGGCAATGGCTATGAAATAGAAAGCAGGTTCTTATCCAACTATGCTGGCACCCTGATCTGACTCCCAGTTGCCAGAACTGTAAGAAATAAATGTCTGGTCTTCGCCAGTTTGGCTCAGTAGATAGAGCGTTGGCCTTTGGACTGAAAGGTCATGGGTTAGACTCCGGTCCAAGGCACATGTCCCGGTTGCCAGCTTGATTCCCCAACGGGGGCATGCAGGAGGCAGCTGGTTAATGATTCTCTCTCATCATTGATGTTTCTTTTCTTTTTTTTTTAAATATATTTTATTGATTTTTTAAAATATATATATTTTATTGATTTTTTTACAGAGAGGAAGGGAGAGGGATAGAAAGTCAGAAACATCGATGAGAGAGAGACATCGATCAGCCGCCTCCTGCACGCCCCACACTGGAGATGTGCCCACAAGCAAGGTACATGCCCCCGACTGGAATCGAACCTGGGACCCTTCAGTCCGCAGGCCGATGCTCTATCCACTGAGCCAAACCGGTCTCGGCTATTTTATTGATTTTTTACAGAGGAAGGGAGAGGGATAGAAAGTTAGAAACATCGATGAGAGAGAGACATTGATCAGCTGCCTCTTGCACGTCCCCCACTGGAGGTGTGCTCATAACCAAGGTACATGCCCTTGACCGGAATCAAACCTGGGACCTTTCAGTCCGCAGGCCGACGCTCTATCCACTGAGCCAAACCGGTTTCAGCTTCTTTTCTTTTTAAAAAAAATATATTTTATTGATTTTTTACAGAGAGGAAGGAAGAGGGATAGAGAGCTAGAAACATCCATGAAAGAGAAACATCTATCAGCTGCCTCCTGCACGGCCCCCACCGGGGATGTGCCCGCAACCAAGGCATATGCCCTTGACTGGAATCAAATCCGGGACCCTTCAATCTGCCCTATCCACTGAGCCAAACCAGTCAGGGCTCATCATTGATGTTTCTATCTCTCTTCCTCCCCCTTCCTCTCTGAAGTCAATAAAAATGTATTTTAAAATAAATAAATAACAAAAACTGGTTAAGGCTAAAACCCTACAAAGAAGCAGCAATACCAACCAGGCAGGCTGGGATTTTGCAAATGAGAGGGAGATAAAGAGGCCCATGGTCATGACAGCCTTCCCATCCTTTCTCTAGGCAGAGACACCTACTGGCTTCCAAATGAGTCTGCGTCACACTTGGTAGAGCCTTTGGAGGAACCACAAATCTGAACTGGGCATGGGCAGACTACTGGCCATGTGCTGGCCCTTCTTCCTGAGATAACTGCTCAGAGCCTCCTCCAGGAAGCATGTGGGAGAGCGCAAGAGGCATCCACATGTCCTGAGCACAGACTCTGCCAACCCTGCACCCAGGTTCACTTTTTTTTGGAAAGAACCAACCTCCCCAACCCTGAATTCTAGCAACATGTTCCACTCGGAAGCATTGGCCATTTCCATGATTAGCCACACCTACAAACAGTGACGAGGACCACTTACATCTGTAGGATGGGTCCTGTGGTTACCCCTCTGGGTTAGAATCCAAGGACTGCCACTAGCTCTGTGACCTGGAGTAAGTCACATTCCTCTCTGAGCCTCAGTTCTCCTCACTTGTAAAATGGAGATAAGAAGCCTATCCATAGGGTTTATGAGAACCGGTAAGATAATAATTGTGAAGTGCTTATTAGCACATTGCTCGGTACATAGCGAGTAGACAATGAGTACTCTCTTGAGATCCAAAATACTTTCTCATTTGTTATCTAAGTGAGGAGGGCAGAGTGAATGTCCTCATTTCCCAGATGGGGCAACATGGGGTTCAGTGATCATGGGCAGAAGCCAGGAGATACAACTGTAAGCCCAGGAGCCCCTTCTGTAGCACTGCTCCCCAAACCATCTGTGAGGCTCACGTGAAGGGAAGGGGGGGATCCACCCAAAGCACTGAGCCCAAGAGGAGCAGGAAGACCATTTTTAGGTCAGTGGGGCTGTAATCTGTTATGACACACGGCAGGAGGAAAGGGAAGTTGAGGCCTAGCCTCTTGCCCCAAGAGGAAGTGGGTGGTCTGGGAGCCCACGCTCTGGGGGAGGGAGAGGCCTTTATCACACTGGGCAGCCCATCATGACGAAGGGGATGGAAGTGCAGCTACTCCTGAGCGTTTCCCTGTACAGCTGTGCTCAAGCCCATGCATCCTAGGTGTGACTGGGGCAGGTGGCTGAACTTTCTGAGCCACAGGTTCCTCATCTAAAAATGGAGTTGTTGCCGAAACCGGTTTGGCTCAGTAGATAGAGCGTCAGCCTGCGGACTCAAAGGTCCCAGGTTTGATTCCAGTCAAGGGCATGTATCTTGGTAGGGGGCATGCAGGAGGCAGCCGATAGATGTTTCTCTCATCAATGTTTCTTTTATTTTTTATTGATTTTTTACAGAGAGGAAGGGAGAAGGATAGAGTCAGAAACATCCATGAGAGACATCGATCAGCCACCTCCTGCACGCCCCCTTCTGGGGATGTGCCCGCAACCAAGATACGCACCCCTAGAGGAATCGAATCTGGGACCTTTCAGTCCCCAGGCCGACGCTCTATCCACTGAGCCAAACTGGTTTCGGCTCATCAATGTTTCTAACTCTCCCTCCCCCTTCCTCTCTGTAAAAAATCAATAAAATATATTTTTTTAAAAAAGAAAGAAAAACTAAAAATGGGGTTGCTGCCCTAGCTGGTTTGGCTCAGTGGATAGAGCATCGGCCTGTGGACTGGAGGTCCCGGGTTCGATTCCAGTCAAGGGCACATGTCCGGGTTGCAGGTTCAATTTCCAGTAGAGGATCCCCAATGATTATCTCTCATCATTGATCTCTCTCTCTCTCTGTTCCTTCCTCTCTGAAATCAGTAAAAAAAAAATTTAATGAAATATCATGTGCAGAATGCTTAGCCACATGCATGGCACATCACTACTGCAGAAGACCGAGTGGCCCTCAGCTTCTGGGGCATTAAGATTTGATTTAGTCAAAGAAGAGCTTTTAGCAAAAAAGAGAGGCTTCCAAGAGTAAGTATGAGGGAAGGAGCAAATGGCCCAAGGTGCTAAAGAGGAAGCGAGTTTCCTTCCCAGTGTGACAAGGACTGCAACCTGAGAACAGCAGATGTGCTCCTGTTCAAAAGTGGAGACCACCCCCCAGGTGGAGCCCGCCTTTCCCCACCTGACAGAAGGGAGTCTGGATAAAGAGGAACAGCATGATGTCTACTCTTTTATATATATATATACACATATATATATACGTATATATGTATATATATATATATATATATGTATATATATATAATATATATTTTATTGATTTTTTACAAAGAGGAAAGGACAGGGATAGTTAGAAACATCCATGAGAGACATTGATCAGCCGCCTCTTGCACGCCCCCTACTGGGGATGTGCCCGCAACCAGGATACATGCCCTTGACCAGAATCAAACCTGGGACCTTTCAGTCCGCAGGCCGTCGCTCTATCCACTGAGCCGGTTTTGGCATGATGTCTACTCTTAACCTGGCATCTTGATGCCTGAAAGCTCATTCTTACCCCCAAATTAAACTTTCCTTCACTAAGCCCTCTGAGCCCCTGCCCCTCATTCTGGTCAGGACTTCTGTATTGGTAAGGAATCATCTTCAGCTGGTGTAATAGACACCTGCCTACAGTCACTTAAACACACAGGGTTAATTCTTCATATCCAGGAAATAGGGAGGGAGATGGGAAGTCCAGGCTGGCGTGGTGGCTCCACAGAGTCTTCGGGATCCTGGGCTTCCTCTACTTCTCTCTCCATGCTGTGTGACTTCCATCCTTAGTGTCACCTCATGCTCCCGAGATGGCTGCAGGAGCCCCCACCGTCACATTCACAATCCAGGCTGATGCCCAGACTCAGTAGGAAGGGAGGGAGGAAGAGCCAAAAGGCTCACAGCCCAGCCAAGATGTTTCCCTTTAAGCCAGTTCCACTTATATCTGATTGGCCAGGAATTAGTAATTTGGCTGAATTTAGCTGCAGAGCCCTAGCCAGTCTGGCTCAGTGAATAGTGTTGGCCTGTGAACTGGGCAGTCCCAGGTTCAATTCCGGTCAAGGGCATGTACCTTAGTTATGGGTACATCCCCAGTACGAGGTGTGCAGGAGGCATGTGATCGATGTTTCTCTCACATCGAGGTTTCTAACTCTCTATCCCTCTCCCTTTCTCTCTGTAAAAAAAGCAATAAAATATATTTAAAAAGAAAACACATATAAGTGAATTTAGCTGCAGAAATGGCTGAGAAATGTCATTTCGATTTAGTGCATTGCAGACCTCCCTTCTCATCTCAAATGAAATCAGGCCCTCAGTGGGGCCTTGTCTCAAAGGTTGGCCTTTTTCTAATTCGCCAACGACACCGTAGAGGCTACAGTCGCCTAGAAGTGAAGATGAATTACTCCCAGGAAGGCAATATCCAGAATATGAGTGTGTCTTAGAGAAAGAGCGCCTCTCAGTATCTTAAACAAAAAGCTGAATCTATTGCCTAAGGAAGGCAGGGCAATGCCTGTTAGGTGCAATCTCTTTGAGGGGAGCAGGAAGGTCATCTGTAAAATGCTAGGAGGTGTGAAGGTCATCGATGAGCACACTCAGAGGAGGGAGTTTAGGGATTGGTTGATGAACCAGAGTATGGCTGTTGCTGGTTGGCTGGTTTACAGAAACAGGCCTGCTGAGGCAAACTGTCATTGTTCAGTTAAAAAGAGATGAACTGTCAGTGATTAAATGGTTTAAAATGAGGGTTGTTACTTGTTGCCATGGCAACAGGATAGTCACTCCTTGGGTATGAGAACTTAGTTTCTTGCCCAAGTGTTGGCTAGCTCAAACCGTTCACCCTCCCACTGTTACTCTAATGTGAACCATCTTTGCTTGAGGGGATAAATCTCCAGAAGGATTCAGAGGCTGCCTGCGGCGAGGCCCCTGCCTGGTCCAGGCTGTGGCATTAAGGCCTAGTTTCTATCATCTCCCTCCAAGTTTCTGAGGTTGTGGGATTCCCAATACAGGAATCTGGGAAATTTGTTTTTTAGTAAAGGGGGACCCTGGCCCCGGGTCACGTATCAAATCAGAAATGGGGCCTAGGAGCCTGAACTCCTAGTTACTTGTCTGGCGAGGAGGCTGGAGGCACCAACCGACAGCGTTTATTCCTGCCTCCACCTCTGCTTGCCCAGACACACCCTGAGGGGTGCCTATTATCATGGAAAGATTAACAACCCCAGCTGGCACGGCCTACTTCCCTATGCCTGTAATCCCTACTTCCCCATGTAATCTTTGTCCTACACTATACTGTACAAGCAGCTGGTTTATGGGGTTTGCAGAGTAGATTTTTGCGGCTGACCTGCTGCTCTCCCATACTGCCGGCATTATTAGAATAAACGCTCATATATGATTCAACACTGTCTCTGCTGAATTGGCTCAAGTAGTGACAGGCAGTTGCCCAGTCACAGTTCCATCTGTGTTTCTCTTCAGATCGTGGCGATATTCCAGAATATGAGTGTGTCTTAGAAACAGTAGTGGCAGGCAAAACACACTGGAGAGGGCTGGAGCATGGGCTTTATCCCTCCTTGGAGCACTGCTTTCTTTCCTTAATGCTCAGAGTCTTAAAGCTGAGCCACAATCATCTGGACTCATGCCCTCTGCAAGGCAGAAACCCTCTCCTCCTCAGTCACCTGGGAGATCTGAACATCAGGTGATGAGTTTGCAGGATGTTCAACAAGTAAAGACATGTGGTGCCTTGACAGGGAGTCTGTGGGCTGAAGAGCAGCCACCCCTCCTTCCAGAAGGCTTGGTTTGCCCCACTGTGATTCTAAATTGGGTCTTTCACTCCATGATTGGTACTTGATAAGGGAGATACTCTCCGGTGGCAAAAAAATAAATTGGAAGGGAAGGCTCAAAGAGGCCTTTATTGTTTTAAGGGATAGTGGAGGATAATACCGTGTGACCACTGATTATCCTAATCTGAGTTTTTTGTCACTGCTTAAACAATAAGCTGGCTGTTAGAAAGCTCTTAGAGACCTGGCCCTGGCCAGGCAGCTCAGTTATTTAGCATTGTCCCCATATACCAAGGTAGCTGGTTGATTCCCAGTCAGGGCACCTACAAGAAGCAACCAATGAACGCATGAATAAGTGAAACAACAAATTTATTTTTATTTTATTTATTTTTTAATTTTTTAAAAATATATTTTATTGATTTTTTATAGAGAGGAAAGGAGAGAGATAGAGAGTTAGAAACATCAATGAGAGAGAAACATCTATCAGCTGCCTCCTGCACACCCCTTACTGGGGATGTGCCTGCAACCAAGGTACGTGCCCCTGACCGGAATCGAACCTGGGACCTTTCAGTCCGCAGGCTGACGTTCTATCCACTGAGCCAAACTGGTTTTGGCTTTAATTTTTTTAATATATAACTTTATTGATATTTTACAGAGAGGGAGAGAGATAGAGAGTCAGAAACATCAATGAGAGAGAAACATTGATCAGCCGCCTCCTGCACAACCCCCAATGGGGATGTTCCTGCAACCAAGGCACATGCCCCCCGACTGGAATTGAACCCAGGACCCTTCGGTCCAAAGGCTGACGCTCTATCCACCAAGCCAAACTGGCCCCGGCTGAAACAACAAATTGATGTCTCTCTCTCACTCATTCTTTTTTTTCCCCCTCTCCTTTCCTCTCTCTCTCTCAAATTAATAAAAAATATTTTATTATTAATTTATTTACCTTTTACAGAGATGAATGGAAAGGGAAAGAGAGAAACATCTATGAGAGAGAAACACTGATCAGCTGCTTCCTGCACACCTTCTACCAGGGATGTCCCCCGAAACCAAGATACATGCCCTAGTCCAGAATCGAACCTGGGACCTTTTAGTCTGCAGGCCGAGGCTCTATCCACTAAGCCAAACCAGTCAGGGCAATAAAATATATTTTAAAGGAAGTTGTTAGAGTCTTGGAAATTTCCCTGAGGCCCGAGGAATTAAAGCTAGAAGGGAGGTTATCTGCCTTAAGGGTTTAGAGGCTGTCTGGAGGCCCTTGGCAGAGATGAAGGCTCTGTCATGGATGAGTGCCTCTGGCCCAGGAAATGACAGCTAAGAAGATTCTGGAGCACAGATGCCCAAGCCCGCACTTCCTGCAAGAAGGGGACAGATTAGCCATAGTTGCTCCCTGAAGGGCAGTGACCTATTTAGGAGGCTACTCTGTGATCTGAGCCCCTTGCACTTAACTTTGTTCTTAGAATATGCACCCATACTCAGCCCAGGAATCAGCCTGACAAAGGTCTGTGTGCTTGTGTTCAGTAGAGATAACAATTAAAATTAAAGAAAAAAGCCGAGACCGGTTTGGCTCAGTGGATAGAGCGTCGGCTTGCAGACTGAAAGGTCCCAGGTTCAATTCCGGTTGGGGGCATGTACCTTGCTTGCGGGCACATCTCCACTGTGGGGCTTGCAGGAGGCGGCTGATCGATGTCTCTCTTTCATCGATGTTTCTGACTTTCTATCTCTCTCCCTTCCTCTCTGTAAAAAATCAATAAAATATATTAAAAAAAATTAAAGGAAAAAAAAGTAGTGGCAGGCAAACACACTGGTTTATCCTCACCCTTAATGACATTTGAGAACTCACCTTGGCTTGATAGGCTCTAAGCTTCTTTCCAGATTTCTTTAAAAAAAAAAATTCTATTTATTTCAGAGAAGAAAGCAGAGGGAGACAGAGAAAGAGACAGAAACATAAATGATGAGAGAGAATTGGCTGACTTTTGCATGCCCCCTATTAGAGATCAAGCCTGCAACCTGGGCACGTGGCCTTGACCAGAATTGAACACAGAACCCTTCAGTCTGCAGGCTGATGCTCTATCCACCGAGCCAAACTAGCTAGGCCTCTTTGCAGATTTCTGATGCTGCAATAGATGTTGAATGGATCCCCATCTCTGCCCAGGAATACTGACTTCCATCTGCAAAGTCTTGACGGTCCTCACAACGGTCCTTCTCTCTCTCTCTCTCTCTCTCTCTGGACTTCTGCCTCTCTCTTCCTGACACAGCAAGCCCCAACTTGGGGGCTTTTATCCTTGGTCATCTCTAACTTCTTACTGATGATCATGGTCCCTGCTTATCTCCTGGGTCACCTCACTTTCCTCATCTATTACATGAGAACTGGGGATGCCAGGAGGTGGGGGCTTGCAGTTGAGGATTGTCAAGGTCTCTTCCAGTTCAGACACTCAGGGATCCCGAGGGAATCTATCAAGGGAAAAGGCATCAAGCTAAGTGCACATGCCCATCCTCAAGGAATGTCTATGAGAGTAGATCTGATGCATATATTTAAAAAACCCCACAAAACTCTCATGATCAAAGTAGCTATCCTGTCAGGTTTGTAAAATTATCAGAGTTCCTCCGATTCCAAGGAGATGAGAGACACCTTTAGGAGGCAGAGGGGATTCCTGAGCTCCTCCTCAGGGCTGTTGGCATCGTGCTCTGGCCTCCTGCCCAAAGCATCCTAATGATCTCAGTTCCAACCCCATTGAGCAAGCCATCCCCTGCCAGGCATCCTGCTGGAAGAGAAGTCTGTCCATGGACCTCCAGATTCATATCCTTTGAAATGGTGCTTCATTAAATCTTTTTTTGCCTCCTTGCTCACACTGCTAATAATGTTTATTACTAATATGTTAATAATATATATTTATTGTAATTTATGGCTATTTAACAGGTACAGAGCTAAGGGCTCCCCATACATCATCTTTTTTATTTCTCACAACAATAATCATATAAATATGACCAGAGGCCCAGTGCATGAATTCATGCAGTGGGGTCTCTCGGGCTGGCCTGCAGGATTGGGCTGAAACAGGCTCTCCAACATACCCCAAGGGGTCCTGGATTGCGAGAGGGTGCAGGCCAGGCTGAGGGACCTCACTGGTACACGATCAGGGCTGGGGAGGAACTCAGGAGGTTGGCCAGACAGGGAGAAGGAACACAGGAGGGCTCCAGGTCATGTCTGGCCTGTCTTGCTCAGTCCTGATCTGCTGGAACCCAGCAGTGATCTAACCTACTGGTTGGAGCGTCTGCCCTCTGGTGGTCAGTGCACATCATAGTGAGCGGTTGAGCGGTCTTAGCATATCATTAGCATATTATGCTTTGATTGGTTGAACAGCTGAGCAGATGACTAGATACTCAGCATATTAGGCTTTTATTCTATAGGATTATTGACCCAGTTTACAGATGGGGAAACTGAGCATGAGACATTAAGCCACTCATCTTAGGCCCCATAGTTAAGCAAAAACAGAAATGTATTTGAACTCAGATTTCCCCTTCTTACACTTTCTACTGATTGTA
>PVJN01010884.1:0-26335 GCA_004026805.1 Lasiurus borealis
GAGACAGGAGACATGGTCCAGATGTCCCAAGGGAGTAACCCAGAGATAACCATCAGTCCCATCCCATTATCGAACCAGATAATATGCGGAGTCTGTAGATTGTGAGATGTGTGCAGGTATGAGGAAATAAAACTCTGTGTTGACCTTGTATAACCCTGTTGCTTGTCATATAGTATATAAGCTCAGCTTTGTATCAACTGGGGGCTCTCAGCCTCTGCTCTCTTTTCAGAGTATGTTGTGAGCCCCAGCATGCTGGTGAATAAACCCTTTGCTGTTTGCATGAGAACGTCTCTTGGAGCCTTCCTTTGAGCGGCTAGCGTTTCGACCCTAACATAATGAAGGAGTTCTCTCTCTTGCACACTGGGTTCCTGGCTCTCTTGTTGCAGAACATATGTTCCACTGAATTCACCTACACAATGCACTAAAGGACTGTGATTAGCCTGATGCTATACCAGACCCAGCTCCACCACAGAATGGAAACTCTTGTCACTGGCTTAGCTTCTAGCTCAGCTGAATCCCAGGTACACATTTTCCAGAACTGGTTTAAAGGAAATGGGACTTTTCAAACCCAGGAATATAAAGCTCCCTACTACATCTCATCCTCCTGTAGAGGCCTTCAATAATGCTCATTCCAGTTGTTCCCCCCAAAACTCCACTCCCACTAGCAATGGAGAAAGACCATCTGTACATTTCTCTGATAACAACTAGTATTGCTCATTCGTACTTGTGATGAATTATCTATAATTTTTATCTATTTAAGATAAGTTTATTATGATCTTGTTAGCCCTTTACTGGTGAAATACTTATTCTTCAATACTATTAGGAAATTTATTAAACCTCTGTATCAAATATTTTAAATACGTTTTACTTTAACAGGAAATTGTACCTATAAATACAATGTTAAACAGAAGATCAACTAAAATCTTAATAAGTTCCCTCTCTGGCATGGGCTATATTGTTTGATGGCATTCTTAACTTTTATTCAATTGATTTAGCCTAATATATACTTGACATGTTTTCATATTTACTTATTTTCAGCAAAAGCTTCATTGAACCAATTGCTTCTTTTTTCTTCTTATACCCTGAAATCCTATCTAATAAAAAGGGAATTTGCTAATTGACTGTCACACCCTCACAAGATGGTGGCACCCAGTCCTCTCAGCCCCTCCTCACCCAGTCCCCAGAATATCTAGCCTTATCCAGCCTTAGTCTCCTAGTCCCCTCAGCCTTGCAGGGGAAGACAGTTGGGGGCAATCATACTGGCAGGGGAGCAGTTAGGCATCAATCAGGCTGATAAGGGGAATGGTTAGGGTCCTATCAGGCTGGTAGGGAGAGTCATTAGGGGCAATCAGGCAGGCAGGCAGGTGAGTGGTTAAGAGCCAGAAGTCCTGGATTATGAGAAGAACGTCTGATTGCTAGTTTAGGCTCGATCCCTGTGGCAGTTGGACATCCCCTAGGGGTCCCAGATTGGAGAGGATGTAGGCTGGGCTAAGGGACACTGTCCCCCCATGCACAAAATTTGTGCACCAGGCCTCTAATATAACTATAAAGGCATTAGTCTGGCAGAAAACTGTTAATTGCCCTGCATTAGTGTAGCTATGGATAGAAAGGGGCATCACACTAAACCTGACAAGCTCAGGGGGAGCCTGCATAATAACCACCTAGTCTGAAATTAAATTCTTTTTTTATTTTTTCTGACTAAAAGCAGTTCATGGCAGATAGTCATGTCCTAGGCCAATATTTTTTTCTTAAAAAGGTCAATATTCACCTTAATTGAGTCTATCTTCTAGTATAACAAATATGATAAATATTCATTTGAAATAATAAAGTAATTCCCCTTTTTTCAGGACCTCTCAAAACATAGGCACCACACTCGAACAGAGACCACAATCCCCCTCATTGTTATTGTTATCAAATTCATTGTTGACTGGCCTGGTAACTATTCTATACCTACCTATGTAAAAGAATTGTTTCTATACTTTTACTTTTTATCCAATCCCAGAGGTTCCACCCTTCAACCTACACCCTATACCAAACCTACTCCCACCACCACTTTGCTTCCTCTCACCTCCCTAATCTATCACCAATGAATTTCATGTAACCCACTTACAACTCCTCTCTTGATTGTAATATATAAGGTACAAATTGGCCATTTTTTGGAGCATTTTCTTAATCTGTGGAGGTTTCCCTCCTAGTCATTGTCATCAGTTTGGCTCACAGAAACTCATAAAAATTCTCTATGGGTTTGAATATTTCTTATGTGGACATAGGGGAGGAAAAATAATTTTCTCTCTTCCCTTCTGAGTTATTGGCTGAGGCCCTGTAATAAAAAACAGGTTAACAAGAGAAAATAGAAGTATGTCAACATATAAATCTCAGGAATATGTGGGAGATGCATAGGGAAGGAATAAACTTCCCTCTACCATCAAGTTTCTTCTGGCTGCTTTAATAATCAAATAGATATCAGGCAGATTAGTAAGATAAAATAACCATATTTAGTACATACACATGTATGGGAGCTACAGTCACCCCCACATGCATAAGATGTTGAGATATAGAAAAGGGGGATGAAAGTATAAAAGATGGAATGAGCTAGGATAAGGTAATATTCCTTGAGGCTTCAAAGGGTCATTATAGGATGATAAGAAGAATCCATGTTTAGTAAGTAAAAGTGTGACTTGACATGTCTTAAATCTTATCTTTTATGGGCAAGGTATCTGATTAAAATTATTCTGGGCAGTTATAGATGGGGGCAGAAGTTTCTTCAGAGCCAAAGGCTAATGTTGCCTTTAGTTCAAAATAATCTGCATAGCACAAAGACACAACTTAGGTTGACTACTTCTGAACCCTTATAATACCCAAGGAAAATTAGTAACTCTCAGATGGACCAATCCATCACCTTAAAACATTCCTTCAGCTAAGAACAAAAGAAAGTTAGGGGTATAGTTATGGAATATTATAAAAAAAATCAAAACAACAACAACCAAAAAAAGCATCTATCTAATAAAAGAGTAATATGCAAATTAAGAATTACTCCAACACACAAGATGCCTTCATGTGGTCAAAGATGGCTGCCCTCTTATGGGCACAAGATGGCCACCACAAGATGGCCAGCAAGGAAGGACAGTTGCGAGGGACCAGGCCTGCAAGGGAGGGAAATTGGAGTCAATCAGGCTGGCAGGGGAGGGCAGTTGGGGTCAACCAGGCCTGCAGGAAAGGGCAGTTTGGGGGACCCAGGACTACAGGAAAGAGCAGTTGGGAAGGTCCAGACCTGTAGGGGAGGGAAGTTAGGGGTGACCAGGCCTGAAGGGGAGGGCAATTAGGGGCAATCAGGCTGACAGGGGAGCAGTTAGGCATCAGTAAGGCTGGCAAGGGAGTGATTAGGGGGTGATCAGGCAGGCAGGCAGAAGCAGTTAGGGGCAATCAGGAAGGCAGGCAGGCGAGCAGTTGGGAGACAGCAGTCCTGAATTGTGAGAGGGATGTCCAATTGCCCGTTTAGGCCTGATCCTAAACGGGCAGTGGGACATCCCTTGAGGGGTCCCAGATTGGAGAGGGTGAAGGCTGGGCTGAGGAACACTCCCTCCCCTCATGCACAAATTTTGTGCACTAGGCCTCTAGTAGTAAGAGTAAGGTTTATTATTAGATTTAAGTGGATACCCTCTCCATTGATTAGATTTTTTTTATGATTTAGTTATCCTTGATTACTTGGAATAAAGAAAAGATGCCCTTATATATGGAGATCTTTGTTAGGCACATGGTTGCACCCCATTATGCTCTTCTTGGGGCTCTCACCCTCCCTGAGGTTGTTCTGTTATTCTCATTACTAGAGTCCTGGTGCACAAAAATTTATCCCTCATCTCCTGCCCTCTTGCAGGCAGGAGAATCTCAGGGGATGTCTGCAGGAGGTGACTGGACAGGCTGATCAGGGGTCAGAGCTGGCCAGCGAGTGAGTGACCATCCCTGCCCCACACTGCATCAGCCACCACTGCTTCCAGTGGCCTCCCTTTGCAGGAGGTGACAGGGCAGACTGATCAAGGGATGGCAATGGCTGGTGAGCAGCCAGCCCTGACCACCCCCCCCAATTGCCTTTCTGCCACCACTGGTCACCACCACCCCCTGATCGCAGTCCCTTCCCTCTGCCCACTGGCATGTGCCTTGGCTGGTCTGGCATGACCTGCTTGCTGGCCCTGCCCCTCACTGACAGGTCATTCTACTGTTCCGTCAATTTGCATATTATGTTTTTATTATATGGGATAGGTCTCAGGATTAATGGCCTTTGGCTTCCTGTAAACCACCTCACCCAGTTTTCAGGGGACTTCCTATACCTGATTCCCACCTACATCTGGTCCAACTGGTTATCCTGAATGACCCTTATAAGAGACATAAATATCCCATTTCCCTTACTCTGCCTTATTGATTCCATTTTGGTCTCAGCCCTTCTTCTAGAAGATATAACAATAAATTTATAATTCTTTACCCCTTTTGGCCTCATACATTCCTCCTTCAACAACCCAAAAATTTGGTGCCCAAACCAAGAGGGTCCCATGGGGAAAGGGAGTTATTGCCCCAATTTCTGTCATCCTGTTTGCTACTTGGAGAGCAGTAGGCAGTGACAAGTCGACCTGGGCTTCCCTCCAAATCCTACTCAGATGACATGATTTCTGGCATCAATTAGGCCTCTCTGCCTTACAAGGCCCTCTGGAACCAGCT
Organism: Lasiurus borealis; assembly: GCA_004026805.1. Classification (NCBI taxonomy): domain Eukaryota; kingdom Metazoa; phylum Chordata; class Mammalia; order Chiroptera; family Vespertilionidae; genus Lasiurus; species Lasiurus borealis. Next base: position 4,711 of record PVJN01010884.1, read on the forward strand.
AAGAACACCAGATTGGAGACCTCTCCTTCCCATTTCTGACCTGGCACTGGACACTGGCTCATTTCATCTCTGGTAAGTGAGAATTGGATCACCATCCCCTCTCCAGGTTTCTGACTTGCCATCTCAGATAAAAGACCTAGTTCTAGGCCAGACATCCTCTCTAGTCTTGCCTTGACCCTAGGACCAGGTACCATAGTTTTTCTTCTATTAGAGGACCCCTACCACATGGATTAATCTGTTCTCCTTTCTCCAGAGCCTGACTAAAAGGTGAGGATGCTCTCTCTCTCTCTACTCTAGCTCACTGGATGTCCCTTTGTTGCTGACCTCCTCTTCCTAATTAACATCTTCTGGAATTTTTTTTAATTATATCTTTATTATTCAGATTATTACATTAATTTCTCTTTTATTCCCTCCACCCGGCTCCCACCTTTCCCTCTGCCCTTACCTCCCTCCCGTTGACCTCATCCATAGGTGTATGATTTTTGTCCAGCCTCTCCCTGTACACCCCTCACCCCTTTCCCCCTGAGAATTATCAGTCCACTCCCTTTCTGTGCCCCTGATTCTATTATATTCACCAGTTTATTCTGTTGATGAAATTTTTAATTCACTTAATTTTTAGATTCACTTGTTGATAGATATGTATTTGTTGTTCATAATTGTTTATCTTTTACCTTTTTTTTCTTCCTCTTCTTAAAGAGTAATTTTCAGCACTTCATATAATACTGGTTTGGAGTTGATGAACTCCTTTAGCTTTTTCTTATCTGTGAAGCTCTTCTGCCCTTCAATTCTGAATGATAGTTTTGCTGGATAGAGTATTCTTGGTTATAGGTTCTTGCTATTCATCACGTTGAATATTTCCTGCCACTCTCTTCTGATCTGCATAGTTTCTGTTGAGAAATCAGCTGACAGCCATATGGGTGCTCCCTTTTAGGTAATGAACTGTTTTTCTCTTGCTGCTTTTAATATTCTCTTTGTCTTTTGCTCTTGGTATTTTAATTATAATGTGTCTTGGTGTAGTCCTCTTTGGATTCATTTTGTATGGGATTCTGTGTGCTTCCTGGATTTGTAAGTCTGTTTCTTTTACCAGATGTGGGAAGTTTTCAGTCATTCTTTCTTTCTTTCTTTCTTTTTTTAATATATTTTATTGATTTTTTACAGAGAGGAAGGGAGAGAGATAGAAAGTCAGAAACATAGATGAGAGAGAGAGACCAATCAGCCGCCTCCTGCACGCCCCACAGTGGAGATGTGCCTGCAAGCATGGCACATGCCCCCAACCGGGATCGAACCTGGGACCTCTCAGTCCCCAGGCCAATGCTCCATCCACTGAGCCAAACCAGTCATTATTTCTTTAAATATGTTTTCAGTAGCTTGCTCTCTCTCTTCCTCTGGTACCCCTACAATTCTGATGTTGGTATACTTGAAGCTGTCCCAGAAGCTCCTTACATTATCTTCACATTTTTGGATTCTTTTCTCTTCTTGCTTTTCCAGTTGAGTGTTTTCTTCTTTATATTTCAAATTTTTGACATGATTCTTGCCTCCTTTTAGTCTGCTGTTAGGTTTCTGTATAATATTTTTTATTTCAGTCAGTGTATGTTTAATTTCTTGTTGGTCCTTTTCCATCTCTAGTTGGATCTTTTTCATCTCTAGTTGGTTCTTTTTAATCTCCTCTTGGCACTAGCTAACTTTATCCAACTTTTCTAGGATATTCTTGAAAAACCTTATAAGTGTGGTTTTGAACTCTATATCTAGTCATTTGTTTTCCTCCATTTCTTTTGTTTGTGATCCCTTCCCTTGTCCCGGTATTTTCACTATGCTGGGAGAACTTCTGTGTTGTATTCAGCCTTGTGATACCAGACTTGCAAAACTGCAAATCCTCTCTGTTGAGCTTGGGATGTGTGGAGTCTCAGGGCTTAAGGGTCCGCCTTGTCTTCCAGTTGGCCCCTCCCTCCATGGCCCCTCAGTCTCACGTGACTGGGTAATCACTGAAGCGTTCCCTGTGTGTGCCCATGTGCACTTGCTCACTCTCGCAGTGCTTTTAGACTGCTGTTCCTCTGGATCCCCTGCATTCCGGAACCATATGATTCTGGTTCCCAAGAGTTTTGCCAGAAACTGGGGTTTAGTGAAGTTAGAAGTGACACACTTGGGAGGGTCTTTCTCCCGCCCACTTGTGAAAGCCAGCTGCACAATCAGCAGTTGGTCCTCTCCGCGCAGTGCTGTGCACGTCACTAGACTTCTGATCTTTTGTGACTCCCCTAAATTTCCATGCACTTCTCCCTTTTCACAGTCCAAACTGCCCTAATATGAGTTTTGGCTGGATTTGGGGTCAAGTGTCGTAGGATAAGGGGTTCACTGCTGGTGAGAGTCTCTGTCTCCCTCCCGCCAGAAAAAGCCAGCCAGGTACTCCGGCACCCACTCTCTCCACACGCGTGTCTCTGTACCTCAGCTTTTTGCAGCTCCTCTGGGTCTCTGTGAGCCCCTCTTTTTCTTTCTAGTTGTAGAATTTCCACTCAGCTAGCTTTCCTGTGGTTCTGGATGATGTCTGTTCTGTCTTTTAGTTGTAGTTTTGAAATTGTTGTTCAAGGCAGCAGTGTAGGTGTTTACCTATGCCGCCATCTTGAATTCTCATGGGGAATTCTTTTTATGTCCCCCCCAAAAGAACATTCTTTTGGGGTATCTCCTCCATAATCTTAACAACTCAGTCTTTTCATGGAGGTCTGACTAAAGCACCTTATCTTCTACTAGAAGCCGAGTGCATAAAATTTGTGCACTGGGGGGGTGGGGGGGAGAGGGTTGTGGGTGTGTGTCCCTCAGCCTGACCTGCACTCCCCATCGGGAGATGATCTTGTTCCCAATGTCCTCCCCTGCCAGCTTGATATCTCCCAACTGTCCTCCCCTGCTGGCCTGGTAGTCCCCAACTGCCCTGGGATTGGGCCTAAACTGGCAGTCAGACATCTCTCTCATAATCCAGGACCACTGGCTCCTAACCACTTACCTGCATGACTGCTCAATGACCCTCCTCCCTCCCCCACCACTGGCCTTCTCTTGCCCCCAACTGACCCCCCCTGCAGGCCAGCTTGCCTCCACTGCCCTTCCCTGCCAGGCTGGTCACCCCAAACTGCCCTCCCCTGCTGGCCTGATCACCACTAACCACCTCTTCCTCAGCCCCACCACCATGGCTTTATCCGAAAGGACATCCAGAAAGTCTCCTGGAAGGTGTCCCAGTGTGATTAGCATATTACACTTCTATTAATATACATTTTAATACTGCCTGGCCACAGTATAAATTAGACAATGATTTACATTGGCCCAAGAATTGAATTTCTATTTTAACATTCTCTAAGACTTAGACAATTTCTGTCACCACAATGGGAAGTGGTCAGAGATCCCCTATATCCAGGCCTTATTCACATTTTATAATTGTGCTTCTCTGTGTCAAACCTGCTCTACCTAGCAACTCTGATTTTTCTACTTAAAACTTCCTTCTGCCAACCCCAGACCTTTACACCCTGAGGCTTTTGATCCATCCTTCCCTAACTGTCAGGTCCTTCAGATCAACTCTTTTGATCACTCAATTCTCCCTTCCATCCAGGTTCCAAGAACTCATCTCCTTATGCCCCTCCAACAGCCTCCCTTTTTGTTTATCCCCTCAATCTCTTTATCAAACCCCCGTCTTACTTGTTCCTGGACAGCTCAACCTCCAACCCCTATCCTCCCCTCTAAGAGGTAGCCAGGGCCAAAGGTATTGTCCAGGCACACATTCTATTTTCCATGTCCAACCTCGCACAGATTGAGAGGCATATGGGGTCTTTCTCACCAACCCTACCATCTTTACTAAGGAATTTGAGCACCTGACCCAGTCCTATGACCTGAACTGGCACCAAATCTATGTCCTCTTGTCCTCCTCTCTAATCCCAAAGGAGAAGGAACATGTTTGGCTAAAGGCTCAGAACCATGCTAATGCCCTCCATAGACAGGACATGGCAGCCAAACCTGTTGACACTGATACAGTCCCCCAAAATGACCCAAGATGGGACTATTAGGTCAGTTCTCCAGGGTACCAGTTCCATAGTCATATGAGCATCTGTCTCATTGTCAGACTTAAAAAGACTGCCCTCAAAGCCGTCAACTATGACACACTTAATTAAATTACTCGGGGACCTTATGAAAACCCAGCTGTCTTTCTCTCCCACCTCTTGGAGGTTTTACAGAAATTTATAACCTTGGACCCCACCTTTCCAGAGGGAACCCTTATTCTGAACATCTGTTATATATCCCAATCAGCCCTTGACAGGCTGCAAACTTAAAAAAAAAAATAGATACAGGTCCATAAACCCCTCAAAAAGACATCATTAATCTGACTTTTAATAATAGAGCTAAGGAGATCCAAACCTAAAAACAAAGGCAAAATCAGGCCAAGGCTGAGGCCCAGAAGAAAGCCTTCCAGCTCCTAGCCACCACTCTCATGAACCTGAAATGAAGTGTCAGTCTTCCAAACAAGGTAAGTCAGTGGCTAAGCTTCCTCCGGGCCCATGCTTCAAATGCAACAAGGACACTGGACCAAGTCCTGCCGAAATTGGAGACCTCTACCTGGGCCCTACCCAAGGTGCAGAAGGGAAGGCCACTGGAAACCGAACTGTAGTCTAGACCCTTCAGATCAGACCTCAGCCAGTCCTGCAAGGCTACCCTCTGGATACAGTTTGGAGCTCCCAGACTTTCTGGGACTGGCCACAGAAGACTGAAGTTTCTCAGACCCTGACAAGGCCCCACAGATTTATAGCACCAGGACAGAGCCTTCCATTGTGGTAGAAGGTAAGTTGATAATTTAATTGATAATGGGGCCACTTATTCTGCTCTTTCTGAATTCACTGGGATCCTGTCCCCTCCTCAGTCTATTATGGAGATTGATGGACTAGTCTCACCGCCATTAGCCACCTCACCTCTTCATTGCATCCTACTAGACACTCCCTTTATCTACTTTTTTTGTTGTTGTTGTTCTATCTCGGTGCCCAACTCCCACATAGAGAGGGATATTCTCTCCAAGTTTCATGCCTCTATCACCCTAATTTCTCTTGACTCGTAGCCCACCTGTCAACCTTGGCCTTTCTGTAGTCTGACATCTCCACCCTCTCTATTGCAACCCATCACCAACCCATTTCCATCAATCTCAAAGACCCTAATACTGGCCCTTGCAAATCTCAATATCCAATCCCATTAGAAAGACAGAAGAGCCTTTAGCCCATCATTAACAGACTTTGATTGTCCATCTTCCTAAATGTCACCAAATCTCCCTACAGTACCCCCATTCTTCCTATCTGCAAAGCAGACAGCTCATATCACCTAGTCCAGGATCTTGGCATCATCAACCAAGATATCCTCCCCATACATCCAGTAGTCCCCAAACCTTATACTCTCTTCTATTTGATCCCAGCTATCACCACTAACTACACCATCCTAGACGTCAAAGATGCCCTTTTCTCTATTTCCCTTGCGGAAGACTCCAGAAATCTATTTGCTTTCACACGAACAGACCCTGATTCCAATATATCACAGCAACTAACTTAGACTATCCTGCTACAAGGATTTGGGGACAGTCCTCCAGGTATCCTACAGCACAGGAACACTGAAGCCCAAGTGGATAGGCCCACACCAGGTACTCCTGAGCACTTGTGACAGCAGCTACGCTATATGTTATGCATCCTGAGTCCACTCCTCTAAGTTGAAGAGAGTCCTCATACCCCAGGCTCCATTGCCAATGAGCTTGTATTGGAGCATTAGACTCAGACTGACTTGTCTCAAACTTACAAAAATTCCCGAGAACCAAGAGCCCCAGATCCTTACCCTAATCCACTATGTGCTAGTCTTTCCCCATTGACCCTCACTGTCCTGTTTGTGCTGGTCCCTGTCTCTCAGCCCCCACCCCAGCCAGTCCTCTCCCTACCCAACAACCAAGAAAAATTCTGTAATATTATTCTATCCTTACTCAAATAAGTCTCTTTTCATTTTAGATCCAGTACTGATACACAGTTACTGACTTTCTTGTGGGATTGTTATCTTTAAGGACATTTCATAGACTTTTTCTGAGACCAAATAACCTCTTGGCTAGAAGTCAACTCTGGGGATTAACTTAACTAGAATTTGGTCTGGAAAGCCCTTTCTCTCCCTTTGTTCTGTCTGACAGTATTCCTCATGAATACTTGTCAGACAGAACATTTTTGCTTTTAATGTACAATTACCTTTTACAATCTGGTTGAAATTATACCCATCACTGTTAGAGTCTACAATGAACACCCCCAAACATTCTCCTCCTCTTATTATATATGCAGGTCTTCTCTATACTTTTTAAACATCTTCTAAGTCCTCACTATTTTGCCAGAACCCTCAACCTAAAACATCACCTCCTCAATACTACCAACCCCACTCTTGCTTGGGACAGCTGGCTCGCCTTCCTTTCTCATCAACTAGCTATATGGCAGCCCCCATCTCCTTATACACATGGACCAACTTCAGTCTATCTTCCATTATAAGATACATGTAGGGCCTCTGTTTCAACTCATGCACCTTGATGAACTTTATAACTTTTAAATCACAGGCAAGAAATGACAAGAGGACCACTTACAGGTAGAGTGGTTCAGTTACTCCAGTTATATTTAAACAACATAACTGAACACTCATCCAACAAAGACCCTATCCTAAGACCAGTTACAACCAACATTTTCCTAGCATGTCAGGCACCTTTTTGCATTAACAGAACACTCCCTGCAGGAAAGGTTTTTAGGACATCTTGGTAAATGCTTATGCAACTTTACTCTCAACTTCAGCCTTCTTCCAACTGAGATAACTACTTTGTCACTCAAACAGCACCTTTTCTGAAAGCAGTCTGATTCGCAGCCTGGCCCACCATCTCAGCAACATTCCCAACTACTGATACCTCTCAGTTCTGTTTAAGTCAACCTTTTTCCTACATTAGCTATTTCTCATGGCAGAATTTCAATTCACAATTGCCATCTAACTGCTGCCAATTCCCCTCCCGTGATCTCACCCATTCTGAATTTTGGGTGGAGACCGAAAAAAAAAAAAAAAAGAAAAGAAAAGAAAAAAAAATATATAGTATATATATACCAGGTTGGCAGAGGCCAAGACAGAGGTAGTTAAAGATGATCAGGCAGGCAAGGGAGAGTAGTATGGGTGATCAGGCAGACAGGCAGAAGGGTTAGGGGTGATCAGGAAGGCAGGCAGAGGAGTTAGGGGCAATCAGGCGGGCAGGTAGAGGGGAGGGGCGATCAGGCAGACAGGCAGGTGAATGGTTAGGAGCTAGCGGTCCTGGATTATGATAGGGATGTCTTACTGCCAGTTTAGGCCTGATTGGAGAGGAGAGGGTTTCCAGATAAGAGAATGTGCAGGCATGGCTGAGGGACACCTCCCCCACCATGCATGAATGTTGTGCACTAGGCCTCTAGTATATATATTTGAGAATACCACCAGTAGGGCTACACAGGTCCATCCCAAAGGCCCTTTTTCAGCCCCTTACAGGGATAATCTTGGCTGAAACTTTCTCTGTTTAGGGAATGAAACCAACAAGGTCACTCACTTCTTCACCACTAAAAAAACTTTCTGCTTAAGAAATCAGAGAATCTTCTTTCTGGCACCAATATCTATGAATCTCCCAGCCAACTAGACTGCGACCTGCACCTTAATCTATCTCACCCTCAAAATAGACATTGTCCCTTTCATTACTTACTCTTGGACCAGGAGGGGCATTGCCTTCTTTTCCCTCTTGCCAGCCTATTAATAGTTACAGACTTAGGCACTGGGAAAGGGGGACTGGCAAATTCTCTTTCCTACTATCAGAGCCTATTGAAAGACCTTGCAGATAGCTTAGAGGAAATTGCCCGATGTATTGCTGCAGTACAGAACCAGTTGGATTCACTGGCAGTAGTTACCTTCCAAAATTGGTGAGGACTGGACTTCCTCATATCTGAGAAAGGGGGGTTATGCCCCCTAGCTACAGAATCTTAACCTGACCTCTAGTTATCTCTAGTTATATCCCTCATAATGCTCTTCTTGGCACTCATTTTTGACCTGTGCATCCTAAGAGCCCTTTCTTCCCTCCTCCAAAACCGCATTCAGGCAATTACCAATAGAGCCATAGGGGAAAGAATGCTATTCCAGACCTACAGCAGATAGCAACCTCTCCCTCAATCATTTGCTAATTAGGGACATCTCTATATACCACCTAAGCATGAAGAATCTACAGAAGAATGAGATCTCCATTCTTCATCAACCCCAGCTTGCAGGAACCCCAGTGTATAGAAAACACAGCTTACAAGAAAAAAAAAAAAATAAGAGAGAGGCTGGAAAGTTAGTTAGGCACATTCTTGCACTCCATTATGCTCTGCTTGGGGCTCTTGCCCCTCCTGGCAATTGTCCTGTTATTCTCATTATAGGTCTCATGATTAATGACCTTCAGTTTCCAGTAAACCACTTCACCCAGTTTCCAGTGGACTACCTTCACTTAGCCCCATCTGTACCTAGTCTGACCAGTTCTGACTGACCCTTACAAGAGATGTAAATATCCCACTTCCCTTATTCTGCCCTGCTGATGCCATTTTGGTCTCAACCTGCTCACAAACGTAATATTATAATTCTTTATCCCTTTTGTCCTCCTTTGGTGAGACTAACAATCTTTCTATATATAAATTAATCTTATAGAAGGGTGACTTTTATTCTTTTTTCAGATTCTCCTATGTCTGCAGTTTCTCAAAAAATTTAGCTTGTTATAAAGAAAAAATTAAGCTAAAAATTGAGTCACTTTTGTTCAGCCTCACCAAGATTTGATACCTAACCTAATTGCAGTTTCAGCCTCTCTAGGAATGAAATTTTAAATCAGTCAGCATAGAATTTCCTGATCAAAACTAGTAAGATAACCTGCTTGATAAGACTATTTCTGCTACCCCCAAAGAAAGGTTACTCCTGAAACAATCCTTTATTTTATTTTGTAATAACTTTCTTGTCCTACCAAGGCTTTGCCTATGAAGACCTTCCATTTAGTACAAACTCTCAGAGCACCTCTCTGTTTTCTAGATGGGATGCTGCGTATTTCATGAATCACTCAATAAAGCCAAATAGATCTTTAGATTTACTCGATTGAATTTTTGTTCTTTAACAAGTTCAAAATAATCCTTATACCAAAGAGGTATATTTTGGAGTGGCATAGTCTGCTATTTATCATTAGTTTGGGAAAGGAAAAATCAATTAGTAAAATATTCTTCTACTCTCTGGTCTTCCACACTGTCTGCTTGGGATGGAGAGAGGAAGGTAAAACTTGTTCATGTTATTTTTGAATTAAGTTAAAAACAAATAAACCCAAATACACCTCTTTAGGAAAAATATAACAAGTTGACAAGCCACAGCTATTGTATGTACTAGTCGAGTCATATCAGAAATAATCACAGCACATAATGTTCAGATAAACTACCTAGGCATGATGAGGTTTCATAAAAGAGATAAGTCAGCTCAGAATTTGGTTACTGCAAAGAAAGAGTTAGAAAACAATTTTGTCTTATAATATTTATTGTGGCTAACTTAGACTTACTGCAGGTTGTAAGTGTCTGTATGTGTGTTTTTGTGTGCATAAGTTTGAGTGTGTAGATTTAATTCTGGACTACCATGTATGGTAGCAAAATAAGGTAATTAATAATTGTATATAATTCAGGTTTTTGGAGTTTATAGCTTGTTATGTTTTAAATAGTACATATGAACTTAGTTATGTTTAGCATTGGGATGGGAAAAAACAAAATTAAGCTAAATATTTTTCCACTTTGAAACTATTGTGAGACTTGTGTGATAATCAGTAAAAGATTAGAACAATTATTCTCTGTCATTGTAAGGCCTTTATATACCTGTGGTTAGAAGATGTCAGGTTCCCGTAAGTAAATCATTTGTCCACTTTCACAAAAACTGAACTTCTAGCAAGTGATGGAGGTCCTTTGAAATTAAGTAAAATTGGTGCAACTTGAAACCAGTGACTGACCACAAACAATAAACAGTTCAAAGGCCTGGAGCAAGATTTGAAACCATTCGGAAACCAAACCTTTCATGTGAAGAAGAAAAAGGCAAATAAATTTTCTGTGGATTGTAAATGCACAGCTGAGAGTTTCATAGTTTTAAGGATTCTCTTTTATTAAAAGAAATAACTCCACAATATTAAAGGATTTGGGGTAAATAGTTTGGGCAGGAGCATTCATTCTTTTCACAGAAAGAATGGCTTGTCCCAAGTCACGTGCCCATGTGGCCAGATGTCACTGGTAGAGTTCCATGTGTTTATATTGTAGCACTTGCAGGCACAAGTCAATAACTGGACTAATGGCTCTTGGCATGATGTCATCTAAACCAATTGAATGGATGTTCTTGTCCTGCTGTGAAAAGACTCATCTTATTATTCACTTGTTGGGATGCCATCCCATGAATCTAAAACAGGAACTGTCCTTATCACCTGCCATATCCTAAATAAACAGCTAGTGTGTTTTATTGAAGCCAAATTACATTGATCTTATATACATAATCATTAATTTTTGTTCAAATTTAAAAATGATTTTTGATGTACTAGATAAACTTCAATATTAATTCTTTATTCATTAATATTCTAAAAATCTTACGTATACTGAATACTAAATGTCTGTCATTTTAGAGAAAGCAAACCATTATATTGCTATTTTAGAAATGCCTGGAATATTACTAATTTTTACATCTATTATTGAAAATAAAGTTGTCAAACTTTAAAAAATCCTGACATGCCTGGCTGTAGTTGCTCAGTGGTTAAGCATCAACCTTTGAACCAGGAGGTCACAGTTTGATTCCCTGTCAGGGCACATGCCCAAGTTGTAGGTTCAATCCCCAGTAGAGGGCATGCAGGAGGCGGGCAACTGATGTTTCTTTCTCATTGATGTTTCTATCTCTCTATTCCTCTCTAGCCTCTCTAAAATCAGTAAAAGAAATATTTTTCAGAAAATTAAAAACATTGATATTTTCAGTTAGTGATAAATTTTTCATGTAAAATATTTTTTATAATATAATTCAGAAATTCACATAAAATGTTTGGATTACTTTTCTTCTTTTTTTTCTCCCCTTCTATTAGCCTTTTAGAGTACTATTGATTGAAAAAGATAATTCCTATACAAATATTGTGTTCATTTGGTAATTAAGGAAAATGTGATAAACCTTGATTCCTTGTCTAAAATTCCAAACAATATCACTGACAAAGTATAATTTAATATTAGAATCTCTGCATTTTTACTTATGAGCAAGAATCTCTGTCTTTTTACTTATAAGACGACATTTCAGTGACAGATTGTTAATTTCTTTTTTCAGCTTGGTATTTATTTATTTATTTATTTATTTATTTATTCATTCATTCATTTTTTAAATTAAATTTTTATATATATATCTCCACATTGCCCCTCCTCCCTCCCAGGAATACCCCAACCCCCCCAGTGCCTATGTTCATTGGTTATGCTTATATGCATGCATACAAGTCCTTTGATTGATCTATTATTTACCTCACCTACCTTTAATCTTCCTGCTGTAATTTCACAGTCTGTTTGAAGCTTTACTGTCTCTGTATCTATCCTTTTGTTCATCAGTTTATAATGTTCTTTATTATCCACAAATGAGTGAGATCATGTGATGCTTCTCCTTCATTGACTGGCTTATTTCACTAAGCATAAGGCTCTCCAGTGCCAACCAGGTGGCTACAAATGGTAAGAATTCCTTCTTTTTAATTGCAGCATAGAATTCCATTGTGTAGATGTACCACAGTTTTCTGATCCACTCATCTGCTGACGGGCACCTAGGCTGTTTCCAAATTGTAGCTATTGTAAATAGTGCTGCTATGAACATAGGGGTGCATAAATCCTTTCTGATTGGTGTTTGTAATTTCTTAGGATAAATTCCTAAGAGTGAGATTACATAGTCAAATGGGAGATCCATTTTTAGTTTTTTGAGGACACTCCATACTGTTCTCAACATTGGATGCACCAGTCTGCATTCCCACCGACAGTGCACAAGGGTTCCTTTTTCTCCACATCTTCGCCAACACTTGTCCTTTGTGGATTTCTTGATGATTGCCATTCTGACAGGTGTAAAATGGTATCGCATTGTTGTTTTGATTTGCATCTCTTGGATGATTAATGACTTTGCACATGTTTTGATGTGTCTCTTAGCCTTCCTTCTGTCATCTTTTGAAAGATTCTATTTAGGTCCGTTGCCCATTTTTTTTTTTTTTTGATCATTTATCTTCCTTTTAATAAGTTGTATAAGTTGGCTGTAGATTATGGAGATTAAACCTTTATCAGTGATAACATTTGCAAAAATGTTCTCCCATACAGTGATCTTTCTTGTTGTTTTGTTGATGGTTTCTTTTGCTGCACAAAAGCTTTTTATTTTGATGTAGTCCCATTTCTTTATTTTTTCTTTAGCTTCCATTGCCTTTGGAGCAATATCAGTGAAGAAGTTCTTTTGGCATATATCTGAGATTGTTCTGCGTGTGAATTACTCTAGTATTTTTATGGTTTCCCTTCTAATGTTAAATTCCTGTATCCATTTTGAGTTTATTTTTGTATTTGGTATAAGTTGGTGGTCCAGTTTCATTTTTTGCATGTGTCTGTCCAATTTTCCCAACACCATTTATTGAAGAGGCTATCTTGGCTCCATTGAATGTTCATGCTTCCTTTGTCAAATATTAGTTGAGCATAGTGATTTGGGTGGATATATGGGTTCTCTATTCTATTCCATTGGTCTATATGTCTGTTCTTGTGCCAGAACCAGGCTGTTTTGAGAACAGTTGCTTTGTAGTATAGCTTGAAATCCGGTATTGAGATTATACCTACCTTATTCTTGTTTCTCAGAATTATTGTAGCTATTTGTGGTCTTTTTTTGTTCCAGATGAATATATGAAGAGTTCTTTCTAGGTCTGTGAAATATGTCGTTGGTATTTTAATGGGTAGTGCATTGAATCTGTAGATTGCTTTGGGTAGTATGGACATTTTAATGATGTTGATTCTCCCAATCCATGAGCATGCTATGCTCTTCCATGTGTTAACATCTTCCCCTATCTCTTTTTCAGTGTCCTATGTTTTTTTGCATATAGGCATTTTACCACTTTAGTTAGGTTTATTCCTAGGTATCTTAAATTTTTTGGTGCGATGGTAAATGGAATTGCTTTTTTAGTTTCTCTTTGTGTAATTTCACTATTAGTGCCACAGACTTCTTAGCATAAATTTTGTATCCTGCTACATTGCCGAATTCATTAATTAAGTCAATTAGTTTTGGTATGGAGTACTTTGGATTTTTTATGTACAATATCATGTCATCTGCAAATAAGGACAGCTTTACTTATTCTTTTCTAATTTGGATGGCTTTTATTTCTTCTTCTTGTCTAATTGCAATGGCTAATATTTCCAGTACTATGTCGAACAGGAGAGGTGAGAGTGGGCATCCCTGTCTTGTTCTGTTCTTAGGGAAAATGGTTTTAGTTTTTGGCCATTAAGTATGATGTTAGCTGTGGGTTCATCATATATGGCTTTTATGATGTTGAGATATGCTCCTTGTATTCCCACTTTGCTGAGAGTTTTTATCAAGAAAGGGTGTTGGATTTTGTCAAATGCTTTTTATGCATCGATATTACTGTGATTTTTATCTCTCAATTTGTTTATGTGATGTATCACATTTATTGATTTGCAGATATTGTACCATACTTGCATACGTGAGATGAATCCTACTTGGTCATGGTGTATGATCTTTCTGATGTACTGCTGGATCCAATTTGCTAGAATTTTGTTGAGGATTTTTGCATCTATCTTCATGAGAGATATTGCCTATAATTCCCTTTCATTGTGTTGCCTTTATCTGGTTTTGGTATTAGGGTGATGTTGGCTTCATAGAAGGTGTTTGGAAGTGTTCCTTCTTCTTGAATATTTTTGAATAGTCTGAGGATAGGTTTTAATTATTTGTTGAATGTTTGGTAAATCTCTCCTGTGTAGGATCTGGTCCCGGGCTTTTATTTGCTGGAAGCTTTTTGATGACTGCTTCAATTTCTTCCATAGTTATTGGGCTATTCAGATGTTTGGCTTTCTCCTCATTAAGTTTTGGAAGTTCATATTTTTCTAGGAAATGTCCATGGTTTGGTGGTAATATATTCCCTTATTCCTTTTTTGTCTGTGAAGCTTTTGATTTCACCTTCAATTTTGATGGAGAGTCTTGCAGGGTACAGTATTCTTGGATTGAGACCCTTCCTTTGCATGACTTTGTATAGTTCATTCCCTTCTGGCCTGATGAGTTTCTGTTGAAAAATCAGTAGCCACTCTTATGGGGGTTCCTTTGTAGGTAACTTTCTGTTTCTCTCTGGCTGCTTTTGAGATTCTTACTTTGTTTTCGTTGTTTGCCAGTTTAATTATAATGTGCCTTGGTGTCAGTTTGTTGGGGTTCATTTTGCTTGGGACTCTTTGAGCTTCTTGGATTTGTGTGGCTTTTTTCTTACCTATATTGGGCAAATTTTCTGTCATTATTTCTTCAAACAGGTTCTCTAATCCTTGTTCAGTTTCCCCTCTTTCTGGAACCCCAATTATGCAGATGTTGTTTTGTTTCATGTTATCCCAAAGTTCCATTAGGCTCTCCTCTTGCTTTTTAACTTTTTTTTCTAGAAGCTGCTGTACTTGGGTATTTTGTTCCTACCGTGTCTTCTAGCTCACTGATGCGGTCCTCTGCTTCTTCTAGTCTACTTTTGATGCTTTCTATTGAGTTCTTTATAGCTGTGATGTCATTTTTCATTTCTTCTTAATTATTGTGCACCTCCTCTAGGTTCTTCTGCATTTCTTCTTGCTGCTTCTTCATTTCCTCTTGGCTCTTACTCAGATTGTTGATTTTGTCTTCCATTCTTTTCATCCACCTTTTGATCATTTCTCTGAACTCTGTCTCTAGCAGGCTTATTTCTAATTCTATTTCGTTTACTTCCTTTTCTGGTGAAACCTGCCTTTCTGTCTTATGTTTGCTGTTTCTTTTTCTGCCCATGGTCTTTCTTCTCCAGTTGTCTGATTATGTAGTTCTCTCTCCTACGTTGATTGAAATGTACAAACTACAACACGACCAGATATTGCACACAAGGCACTGAGTAGAAATGCATTCAAGGTGTTAATAATCACAAATAATGTGACCACCAATTAAAGTCAAATTAGGGGTAAATAGAGAAAGAAGAAGAGCAAAATGTGGAAAAAAGAAGAGAAAGAAATGCCAAAATCAATTTGGGAGAGCAAGAGAAGAAAAAATAAATGAACAAAAAAATAAAATAAAATAAGAAAATAAACAGGAGAAGAAGGAGAAGAAAAGAGGAAGAGAAAAATGTCAGAGAGAAAAGAAAGCGTATAAGAGAGAAAAGGGGAACAAACTATAGATGTCAGGAGAAAACTACAATAGAACAGTCACTAATCCCAATAAAAGCCAGCAACCAGTACCTAGAGATTAATACAAACAGCAAATAGCAACTGGTATCAACGGAGGTGAGGGAAAAGAGAGGTAAAAAACAAAGCAAGCAAAGAGCAAAATAAAACAAGTATTATAAACTAAAACAATCTCACAAAAAATTTCAAAAAATGAATATAATCATTTTTCAGGCAAATAGCAACAAAGGACATAGAGAAAAAACAACTTTTTGGCTAGTGAAGAGAAGAAGAGGTTTGTTTGGACTTGTAGTAGGATATTTGAAATTAGATATATAAGTGGGCTGAAATTTTAACCAGGTAAAGAGAAAGAATAGGGAGAATCTAAAGTTGGAAAGGGAAAGAGAAACAAGACAACAAAATGGGGAAAGTTAGGAGGAAAGTGTTGGCATAAAGGTAGAGTTGAGTTGGAGTAAAATTATACTATAGGAAAGATGAAAATAGAATGTAGAACTCTAATCCTGAAGTAAAATAAAGAGAAAACAAAATGACACTTTTTCCCCCCAAAGGTAAAATACTAGTAGTAATTAATAATACTAGTTGAAATCAGAAATGTAATAATTAAAAAGGTAAAATTAATTGAGGCGGATAGAAAAAAAAATAGTCTTTTAATTAAAATATGTAAAAATGAAAAAAATAAAAATAAAATAAAATAAAATAGAATGGTCATTCACTTTCATTATTATTCTGCTTGGCACTCCTGTTTCCCAGTAGAGATGGTATTGCAGTTCCCTGTGTTCCCCTGTGGGTGTTCTAATCTCTTTATTCTTTTGTGGTTCTGTGAGAGTCAATTTGTGTGTCATCCACTGAGTGGCAGTGTTTTGGAACTGATCTCTGAGACGAAGCACAGGACCTCTCTAGGCTGTGCTCAGATCCTGCTACTCTGTGGTTCTCAAAGCCAGTTTCTGGGGATTTTGCAGCCGGGACATTGTAATAACTCTGAGGCTGACCCTGTGCCCCAGAAAAAAAGGAGTCATTTTCCAGAGCTCCCCTCTGTCAACAGCTCTATGATTTTGCCTTCACACTTAGGGATCACTCCCTGCCCACCTCCGAGGACCTCTCCAGAGGCAGCTTTCCCGTAGCCTGGTTCCCACAGTGTGTGCATCTCTGTTCTGCAGGGGTAGGAAACCTCACCCTATCCCAGGTGAAATCTGACCTTTCCGTGTGCCACTTGGATCTCTGAATCCACCGCTCGCGTGTTGGCGCCGTTTGGAGAGCCATGTTCTGGGTCCCCAGTTGTTGGGTGGGTGCCTCTGCCAGCTGCAGTTTTCAGACCTCTGCAGACATCTACCTCCCTCTGATCCCAGGCAAAATCTGACCTTTCCATGCGTCCTGTGGATCTCTGATTCCGCTTCGCGTCTGCGCCGATTTAGAGAGCAGAGTTCTGGGTCCCTGGGTCCCCAGCTGCTCAATGGATGCCCCCGCTGCAGGCTTCAGACCTCTGCCTCAACTTGGCTTTTAGTTAACTCTTTAATTCTAAAGAGATAAATGACTCTTATGTCAAAGTCTCATTCTTAAGAATATCGTTTTAACTAATTTCATCCCCTTAATCTATTTTTGTGCATCTTCATATTTGGGGTATAGAACCAGAATAGACATTTCTAGTTGTTATAATGTTTCTTATGGATTTCGCTAATATCAGGAAATCATCTATATTCTACAAAAACAGCTAGACACTTTTGACATAGCTTTTGAACATTCCCTGTGATATAGGAAAATTGGACTGGAAATACATGGTGTTCCCCTGGGCAGGATGGTTTCCTGGGCTCTTTGTCCGTTGGAGTCAAAGGACGGTATAGCAAAGGTGGAAATTTGAGAAACAAGTACAGACTCACACGTGGGGTGAGGGAAAAATCCCACTGAGTTCCTTTTTCCTATGGTTTATAAAGGCTGCAGTTTTTTGTGCCTTGATATTCCCTTTGATTTGGTTACTACAGCAATCCTGAACTTAAGTCTCACATAAGTACCTGAGGTTCCTTCCTTCTTCTCCCTTACTGTTCTCGTATTCCCTCTGGGCCTTTTTTCCTCCCTTGTATTTTGTAAATGTGTACCTTTTGCTACTCTCAACTCCCTTATCTTATGAAAATGTAACCTTTGCAGCTCTGTAGCCCTGTGCTTTTCCCATGGAACCCTTAATTTCTAAAATTTCCTAAACCTGCCTATTTCACCCATAAAAACTCCTTTCACTTGTCTCTTCTCATTTATTTTTTTTTAAATATATTTTGATTTTTTTTTTTTTTTTTTTTTACAGAGAAGAAGGGAGAAGGATAGAAAATCAGAAACATCGATGAGAGAGAGAAATTGATCAGCCGCCTCCTGCACACCCCCTACTGGAGATATGGCCACAAGCAAGGTACATGCCCTTGACTGTAATCAAACCTGGGACCTTTCAGTCCACAGGCCCATGCTCTAGCCACTGAGCAAAACCGGTCTTGGCTCTCCTTGTTTTTTAATGCAATGTTTTTTCTTCCCTGAAAATGATTAAGACTTAGTTTTACACAGCTTCCTCACTGCCATAGATACTAGTAGACTTAGTATTTTGTATATTTACACGTGCCTGAATGAATATAAAAAAATTATTGTTTATAAACATAACATGTGTGAAGCTCATACCTCATGTGTGCTTTTATTATTTGACTAGAGGCCCAGTGCATGAAAATTCATGCACTGAGGTAAGGGGTACCTCAGCCCAGCCTTCCCCCTCTCACAGTTTGAAGTGAAAGGCAACCCAGCAATCAGGGGAAGGCAACACACTCATCACACCTCCGATGCTACCACTACTGACAGCACAATCCACAGCCATCCCTGGTTACCTGAGCCTTGGGAAGCCCTAGGTGGCTGGGCAGTCACCATCTGAGGCTTGCCTGCTCCTTGGGCAAGCACAGGGTGGTTGGGCAGCTGACAATCAAGGTTTGCCTGCACCTTGGGCTGGCCTTCAGTGTCTGGAAGGCTGAGGAGACTGGGGGACTCTGGAGGCAGGCATGTGGAGTGGCTGGACCTGCATGGAGGTGGGTCCAGCCTACCTGTGCATCTGCCACCCTGGCAGGGCTGAGGGGACTGGGCACCACCATCTTGTGGCTGTGGGTGCTGGGATCTTTGAGGGTGTGGCAGATGCATATTCCCTCTTTATTAGATAGTACTAGAGGCACAGTGCACAAAATTTGTGCATCGGTAAGTGTGAGAACTTCTTTCACATCCTGTGTGGTTCAGGTTCCTGGTTCAGGGTTCTGGTTCTGGTGGAGGCTGCACCCAAATGAAAAGAGAGACTAGAAAAACATTAATTTGGCAATATTGGGGGGCCAGGTGGGAGCCTTCCTTTAGTGGAAATGACTGTGACCTTCCTTTGGCCTTATCATCCCTTTTATTCAGGTTTGGGATACACTTTTTGCCCTGAAACAGGCAACTCCAGTAACAAGTAGATTATTTTATCAGTAAGGATTTACATGATTATTTGATGGGGAAGTTCATTGTCTCAATTAGATAGGGGGTGGCTGGCTTTGACCTTTCAGAGCTTCAAGGTTGAATAGTCTTCTGGGTTTCTCATCCACTTTCTATTAGAGACAATTATTGGTTTCCAGCAGATAGGATCCGTAAGCCTGGTTGGTGACTAGGACTGATCTCTGGGACCACTGGCAGGATGATTGGGGAACCTGCTGGCAACCACCTTGGCCAGCTTGGTGCCGCTCGCTTTCCGGCCTCACCCCGCTGCCCCACTACCACCAGTCACTTCCCTCTGTGAAAGGCAACAAGTGGGGAGATGGGGGGGGGTGGGCTGCTGGGACCTACCTTGGCTGGCCTGAGGCCCACAGGCTGGGACAACTCCTGCATTGAACATCTGCCCCCTGGTAGTCAGTGCACATCATAGCAATTGGTTGTTCCACCAGTTGTCAGCCTTTGGTTGAATTGCATTTTAGGCTTTTATTATATAGGATTAAGACACATAAATGCCCTTCCAACCAGCTTTGGAAAGTTTCAAATATATTTCTAAGATCATGATTTAGTGATTGCTTTCTCAAATTAAGATAAAATCTCCCCTTTTCTTACCCTGTGTATAAAGGAAATGTCATTACAAAAACTTCATTAATATGTAAATTGCAGCATTTTGATTAGCACTTGCAGACCCTTTTTGTTAAGAAAAAGAAGACAGGAGGAAATAACCAGATTGCAATAATTTACATAATAAAAATTCAATGGCAGCAATTCCACCAAGTAGAGAATCTAAAGAAGGCTAGAATGTCTTCTTCAAAAAGCTTAATGAAGTATTAGAATCACAAAGTACAAAAGAAGAGAAAATATTTTTCTTTTAGCTGACAAACTTTTTTTGGGGAAAATTACAAGTAGTGCAGATTATATTAAGATGATAAGAATGAACATGTAGCCAACAATATCAACACATATATATTTTTAAAATTTTCAAATCTATCAATGATCATTATTGTGTAGGAATTTAAATATAAAATACAAGCATCAATTCATGAAGTTGATTTGGATAAAGACATGATAGCCTAGGAGGAGACTTCAATTTGTTGTGGATATAACCAACTCATGCTCATTTAAGTGATCAAAAATCTTATCTCAATTTTATGTGAGAAATTTGAAAACACTAATTTTTGTTACTTTGTAACCCTAGGGGCATTTTATGACTAGGTCATCTAAACAGAGAAAGCCAAATATAAAATCTGAAACAATATTCTGAATATTTTTTTATAGAAGGGAGTTATGAGGAGACAAAGGGAACCTAGGTAGTCAATAACTGGGAACATTGCTGGGGATTGAGGGAGTAGGGGAGTGAAATCAGGAACCAACTAGGTGAAGTTACTAAGGCACCTTAATGGGGTGGGGAAGGAAGGGTGTGTGCCAGAGACATGGACTTTACAATATAAGAATATTGCTAAGACAGACAGCTTGCAGATAACCAATCACAAGATAGTAAGGCATATAAACCAATTTCAAGGGTATTACTAAGTCAAAATTCTGAAAGGACCAATCAGGAACTAACAAACATCTACACTAATAAAGGGGAAAGATGCAAATTGACTGTACCTTTGCGATGCCCACCAGCCAATCAGGGATGAGTATGCAAATTAACCCAAAATATGATGGGCTAATTTGCATACACAGGTGCCAAGTGGCTGGGGGAGAGGTGGGTTATTTGCATTACTGCCATGATGACAGCACAGGAATTCTGCACTGCCTCAGCAGCTCAGGGCCTCTGGGCAATGTGGGAAGGCAGTGCTGGCAACCAGGGAAAGGAAGGCCCATTCTTGCATGAATTTTTGTGCATAGGGCTTCTAGTATATACAAAAGAACACTCACTTCCTCCTCTTTCCTCTTAGGCACACAATGGGTTCCTGACATTTGTTCCTATGGAGGAGGAGCACATCCCATTTCCCATGTGGTTTATGACCATGTGGACCTCCACAAATGGATTAATAGACTTCAATGAATGCTAAACTACTCCTGACTGTAACATGGAAAGGAAAATCTGGATACTGGCCTGCTCCTGGAACCCAAGCTACAGCTTTTCCAGGACTGGCTTCTCTCAATAAACTTTGGTTCCACTAACCATTTTTTGTCCATGACTTCATTTCTCAATTTCATGAGAAAATGAACTGAATTCAACACCCCACATTTGTTTTTAGTTAGTTAGATATTAACAAAAAGTAAGGGAGAAAATGGAACTTTTACTGATTGTTGTTACAGTTGAGACATCTGTTCATTTTGATATCCAAAATATCTCTCTGAGTCTGAATTGTTGTCTCCTAAAATAAAAAATAAAAAAAAAAAAATGAGTTCACAGACAGAGATGAACGAAAGCAGTTTTATTAGGGAAAAGCTACATATTGCAGGGAGGAAATGCAAGAGAGTTGCTGGGGAAGTTCATTTGTCTAGGGGTTAATATGTGCCCTGCTAACTTCCCATTGGTTGGTTCAAAAAATTCAGCCCACCCAACATCCACAAATTTTAAACTTCAGGGTTTCCACTCATTTTGACTGCCCTGTGTGTTCAGCTCAAGATCAGTGCCCTTTGCTCTTGAGATTTTACATGAGAAACTGGTGTGACTAAAAAACTGGTTTCTGTTCAAGCACGCAGGATTCATCTGGACCTTCCCTTCACATTCCTTTTTCCATTGTTCC
>PVJN01010884.1:26435-55208 GCA_004026805.1 Lasiurus borealis
CTTTAGCTTACTGGGAAGTCAGAGAAAAGGGGGGCTTGGAAACAGGTTCAGGGGGTTGGTCTAGGATGAGCTGCAGCTGCCCATTTCTTCTCTTGTTGTAAGTCTCATGAGGTCCCTTAGCGGTTGGGGACACTTGTCTGCAGGGGAAGTGGAGAGGAAAGGGAATGGCATGGGAATGCTCCTTGAAGATAGAGCATACAAGAGAGAGCATGGCCCCAAACTTATGGGTTTAAAGGAGGGATTTTCTGAATGAAGACTTTCATTTATATTCAAGGATGATTGACAGAAACAATCTTCTGGGCATGCCCTTACCCATAATGCATATAGAAAAACCCATGGTGAGGAGTCAAAACTAAAATGCAAATCCTATATAATAAGAGAGGAATATGCTAATTATCCATTCATTATACCATGTGGCATAATGATTGACCACATAAGGACTGGATCATGGATCTGCAGGAGGGTGGGGCAGCAAACTACAAGCAGGCAGCAGAGAGCTACAGAGGGGTCAGAGCAGTAAGCTAAGAGAGGGGTGGAGGGAGCTACAGGAGGACGAGGCAGTGGGCAGAGAGCTACAGGAGGATGGTAGCGATCTACTGGCATACAGATTCATTCACAGGGCTACTGGTTTTATTATTAGTCCAAGGCCCAAGTGAGGTCACATTGAGGTCATGTTGTTTTCTTCTGAGTTTGTGCCAAGAAGTGATTGGCTCTGAACCTGCCTGCTGGCAGTCTGTTGGGCTGCCATAGAGAGGTGGTCTGAAGGCAATGTTGGTCTGACTTCCGTTCAGGACAGGTCCCTTCCCAGCCACTCAGGTCTAACTTTCTACCTAATAGAACCAGATATCTGATTAAACCAGATTAACTAGGAAAGGGCAGTTTCACAGTGATTCTGGGCATTGGAGTAGGCAGGAAAGAGGCTTTTCAATAAATTCCTCTGGGTTAGGGGGCATGGAGTGGGGCGGGGGGGAGTGAAGGGAGGGAAATTTACTGTTTCCTTTCACTGAGTAGAAGCTAAGATGGTGATCAAAAGGGGGAGGAGACTAGCCTGGAAAAATCTGAGGAAAAGATTGGATAGGATAAGGGCATAAAACCCCAGGAGATACAGGAAAGGGATTGGGATGGAGCAGAACATTACCACAGTCCTGGGAAGAGCCTAGAAAGAGATTGGATAGTTTGAAAGAAAGACTACTCTTCTTCAAACCCAAGAAAATATATGGAAGCTTAGCAAGGACCTCAATGCAGCCACTATAGCCTGCTGCTCTCTGACTCTCTGAGAGTGTACTATATCTTTTAACTCTAATAAATCTTCCCATTATTGCTTTAAAAACTCCCATCTGATACCAGAGAAGCATCCTATTTGCAGATCATGTTTAGGCAGATTTGCCCTGGTCCTGGTAATGTTCTGCTCCTTCCCCTCCTTCAGTAACACTTCAACAACAACAAAAAATGTTCTTGGAAATATATAGGTAGCACTGTGTATGAAAAATAAATTGTTTTTCTCTACCTATCTTGGGTTCATTTTTTGGGGGCCTGTAAATTAGACTAAAGCCATATTAACAAGTAAAATACATTAATAATAGAAAAACAAAAAAAAGTATCTTAATATGTGCATCTCAAATACACATGGGAGTACTCAATGATGAATACCTCAAAGTGGGCTTATACAGCATCTTAACAAATGAATAACAAATCTTCAAAGAAGCCATAAGATAAAGAAAAGGACTTTGAGTTTCTAAGAGTTAAATTGTGGGAAAGAAAATATATGAGAAAACTAATGAAATATAAGGCCTAGTTAGTAAAGTTTATTATATGGATTCCTCTAGTACAGCAATTTTCAACCAGAGTGCCAAAAGAATTTTTAAAACATGCAATACCTATTAAGTCAGGGGCACTAACTTCTTTTCCCTTAGATTGTCAAATAAAAAAAAAAATTACAACAGCCAACATAATAGCTGTCTGATGTGAATAATCAAAATTACATATTTTTTTGTCAAATAGGCAAGAAATATATCTTTTGGTGTGCCATAGAATTTTAGTAATTAATTTATGTGTGCCATGTGATAAAAAAGGTTTAAACTCACTGCTCTGGTGGGATCTTTGGCTGGTAAAGGTCTAAAGTTATCTCCAATGACTTTTCACTTCGTGGAAGAGAGGGGGAGGGCAGGGAAATACCTTTACAAATTTATGTCCTCCTTTTAGCAGAGTTTTTTTTTTTAAATATGCATTTCTCAATTGCTTGCAGCTCAAAATAATTCTTATGCCAAAATAGCATTTTTGTTGGGGATGGCACAATATAGCAGAAATGGGACAATTAAGTGGATTTTTCAAGTTATTGCCTTTTCCCCATCTATTCCACTTATTTATTAAATATATCTCCACATTTAGTTGATGTACATCAAACAAAAATTTAAGATTATGATATGCTGCTATATAGAAGTATAAAGAAAAATATCTTTTAAAAATTTTTAAATGATTTTGTTCCAAAAGAAATTTGATAGCAGAAACTGTCAACAAAAGAAAAAAACAGTGAGATAGGGGTGAGGATTTGCTAATGAGGCTGTTTTCTAGTTGAATCCAGCAAGTCAGGAACCATACTTTGGAGATAATAATTTGTTTTTTGTTCAAAGGAGTTCAAGAATTGCCCATAACAGCTGAATGTTACTTAAAAGTGAGGCAATTCTGGTTTCAATGCTTTATCTTTCTGTATTGTTCTGGTCTTTAGTGTCATAGCAATTAGGTTAGCACTAGAGAAACATATTAATCATTTCTGTAACTGCTAAATTGCGTAAGTATGTCTATTTGAAATGTGGGGTGAAAATAGAAGATTAATAAGTTGACTTTAGTTTGATGTGGTAATCCAAGAACTAAATATCTGGTATCTATGTTGTTCTGTAGAGTTGATAATATAAAATTTATTCGCCCTAAATTCTACATTAATATCAAGTAGCAGATGGTGTGGGGGATTGATTCAGAAATAGGAAAATGTAAAAAGATAAATGGAGCATTGAACTAAGCAACATCCAATCAAGAGTGAAATATTTTTTTAGGTATAGACTTAATGTATTATAGGAATGTCAAATATTGATTCCTTCCATATTCACGGAAGGAAATCATTTGGATTCTGAGTTTTTATTAGCTCTACTCAGGTGCAGCTGGCAGAGTACAAAATAGACTTTGTTTATTCAACTTTCAAACATGTTTAATATTTATTGTGCACCCTTGGTCTTCCAGTTCTAATGACTGTAGCGGGCTCTGATGTATTTTGCAGCATCAAAAAAATTCCAACCCCAGTTAGAAAACTGTTTAAAAAAGGAGGGGGAAAAGAAAAGTTTGACAGACAGAAGACACTAGACTAATTTATTATAGTTGGAATTATTAAGATTATTTTGAGTGTATCTCCTCACATATGTATAAATATTTTTTAAAGTATATAATCTTGGAACAATTTTCTTTTTAAGTAATTTGACAGGAGTCACACCTACCCTCTCCTACCTAACCCCCCAAGCTGGCTATCACAGAATTCTATTATAGAATTCCTATGATAGAAGTTATATTATAATGTAACTAAAATAATTATTAATGTAAATATCTAAGAATAACAACAACATCTTTTTATTTCCTTGAACCAAAGAGATATTCTAGTTTATTGAAAAAGTAGTTCAAATGAAGTAGTGCACTCATGGGGAACTTAATATAGATTAAACAATTAAAAAAAGAAAGAAAGACCTGCAGAAAGATTTGTGGTTTAGTGAAACCCTCAACCATTTACCAACATTTTTGACATCTTAGCTGTAATAAAAGTGAGAAATGTTTTGTTCAGAGGAAATTACTCATAGCATTAAAAAAAAAAAAAGATGAGAAGAAAGAAAAGATAAAAAGAAAAACAAGGGTCTACCACTTTCAGCCACCTAAGGTCTTCTACATAAATCTAAAGTTACTCTGCAACCACATGATGGAAAGGTATGATGTGAATATCAATTTTATTTTTAAATCTTTACGATACATAAAGTTGGATGATCCATTTGCACATTTCTACACAATCAAAGGGAAGAAGACAAATAAATTAAATTACAATAATTTAAAATTTTCATTATAATATCTAACTCAGGGTCTAAAAAAACTCTAAAATTGTTATTTTTCCTGGATGTTGAAATAGTTCTCTGATATTTATATTTCTGGCAGAATTAATTGGATATGTATTTCTGTTCTAAACTTCAGCTTGTATATTTAATCACAAGTCATGACATTTATGATGATTAAGTACAGAGTGAATATATAAGAAAAAGTGCTAACATTCTGTTCTACATTTTTGCAGAAAAAAATGTATATTCCTTTGGGAGCATAAGATCTTGACATATTTGGTTTTACTTTTAGTTTTGGTTTTACTTTTATCATGTGCAAAGTTCAAGCTATAGATTATTACATGCATTAAATACCAACTAACATTTTCCATTGTAACATAGCTAGTAGATAACATCTAAAATTTGAATCCAGGTTTCTCTAACACCAAAGTTTCTCACCCTAACTTCGGTATCTACACTGTCCATCAGTAATACTCACAAGGGAATGATTAGAGGAAAGAAATGCATCCCTTTTCTCTTTTCAACCCCTTGCTACATTCTCAAGGTCTTAAACTTAGGAAGCTGTTGAAGATGGGAGATTTTGTAATATCTTTGGAATTGATTAGTAATTTACAGTTATGTTTGTTTTCAGATTAATTGATTCATTTAATAATTGTATAAAATAGATTGCTAGCAAGTAATTTGGTCATGGCACTGATTTGTTCTATAAAGCACATATTTCTTAAATACAGAATAAAAAGCTATCACCAACATTTTCTAAGTACTTACTTTATGCCTGTTATAGATTATAGAAAGGCCCATACAGTTTAAAAGTAGAGTGCAAAAAAAATAAATAAATAAAAACAAAAGTAGAGTGCAATCGGAATATGCATTAATAGAAACATAAATAAATGACATGTGCTAATTTAACTGGCATTTTAGTAAGGGACAAAGAACAATATATGGGGAAAATTGTCTTAAAGATGGGCCCTGAAGTGTGGGTATGCCAGTAATAGGTGGGAAGCACAGAAACATTATAAGGAGCAGAGACAGCAATAGTGAGTAAGACAGGAGATGTTTAGGTCATGAACATTTTAGGAATTCACCTGATAAAAGATACTATTAAACACTAGTTTATAGTAGGGCAATAATAAAATGAGAGCCATGTGTAAGAATATTCTAGCAACATTGTATGGGGTGTATTGCTAAAGGAAGAGAAATGTCAAAGAAACTAGCATACTGATTTAGAACTCAAAGTCTGCATCATGAATATTACCTAAACAAATTTCTCATATATGAAGCAAATAATTGTTGCAAACATTAAAAAATAAATTGTATCTTATAATTTTAATGATAGTTAACTATTATAAATATAATTGTAACAACACTACTACCAATGTGTACACAGTGCATGCCTTCTATTCTTGTGATTTTAATATTCTTAAAAACAAGTATATATTTAGGATCTTAGAAAATTCCAAAAGAGGAGGAAGTGGCTGTGTTCATTATGGATTTATTATAACGTGGTTCTATCAGTAAAACAAGAAATACATTGTGATTAATTTATTAGTATATATTAGTTTCATATCTGGAATAATTATTTTCAGGTACTGAATAGAAAAAAATAACACTGCAATATTTACATGAACAAAAATATATAAAGTTTTTTTAAAAATCTTAAATAATGTCTATAAAAATGATAAAAACAAGAACAAAAATCCCTGAGTATTAGCTTTAAGCATAGAAATGTACATTCCTTCACTGAATTTTAGCGTTGAACTATTCTGACCTGGGAAAGAAAATAATAGAGTAACGTTGTGTTAAAAAAAAAAAAAATTGTAGTCAGCTAATCAATTTTCAGTAACTCTCTGATTTATATGTCTAATAACCTGCCTGGCAATTTATAGTCTCTATCACTAAATCTCAAAACACAATTTGCTGCAGCCATAAGCAATTTGTTTAGTGTAAATGGCCTTTAATCCCATTGATGATTGATTAATCTATAAATCACCAAAACAGCCACAAAATTCTGAAAAAAAATAATGTTCTAGCTTTCTCTTTTTTTAAATTAAATTCAGTGTTGTTACTAATAATCAAAAACAAAAAACAAAAAACAAAAAACAGGTCAACTTTCCAAACATTCAAGATAGAAATGCTATTTAGTAAAATATGAGTACTCTAGTTATTATTATTACTAAATCATTTTTAAATAAACTCAGCAAAACACATAGGCTCTAGCGATACTTGAAGGCAATTTAATTTAATTTACTTGAAAATCCAATAGAAGTGTATTTCATTAGCTAGGTCATAAAAATATTCATTTCATTTCTTCTCTATAAGAAAGTTTCCTGGTCATTTTGGGAGATAAAATTATTTTTGAGAATATAAAACACAAAGTGGGATATTCATTTAGAAATATAAAAAGTGCCCATTTAATACAGGTGTGGGCAAAAGTAGGTTTAGAGTTGTATGAAAAACAGAATTAAAAAAAGCTATTGTAATAATCATAATCTGC
The DNA here is from genome assembly GCA_004026805.1 of Lasiurus borealis. Classification (NCBI taxonomy): domain Eukaryota; kingdom Metazoa; phylum Chordata; class Mammalia; order Chiroptera; family Vespertilionidae; genus Lasiurus; species Lasiurus borealis. The sequence goes on from PVJN01010884.1 coordinate 33,015, forward strand.
ATATCTTTTTCCACACAAATAACTGTAAACCTGCTTTTACCCATTCTTTATATTTAATTGCACCATGTAATGACAACTCAGTTTACTACATTTCAAGAGAGAAGGCAACTGAAAACACAATATGACTAAAGTAGAAAAAGTATAGATTTAAATGACTATTTTTTTCCCTTTAGAAATGGAAAGCAGGAAGTTGGAGTGATACATGATATGGTATTTTTCTCATGATTTTAATTTTAATAGCTTGTTGGTTTCAACCATAGTAACCTATATTCATCAAATTTCTATATGTATTTGAAAGTCCCATAATCTTATTAGTATTTTACCTAGGGTAATCTGCATATCCATTCTTCTTTTATACTCCAACTAGAGGCCTGGTGCATGGAGAGGAGAGGGGGAGTCCCTCAGCCTATCCTGCACCCTCTCCAATCTGGGAACCCCTTAAGAGATGTCTGACTGCCCATTTGGACCTAAATGGGCAGTCGGACATCCCTCTCACAATCAAGGATTGCTGGCTCCCAACTGCTCACCTGCCTGCTTCCTGATTATTCCTAACCGCTTCTGCTTGCCAGCCTGATCACCCCCTAACCACTCCCCTGTCAGCCTGATTCATGCCTAACTGCTCCCCTGATAGCCTGTTTGTCTCCAACTGCCCTCCTCTGCAGGCTTGGTCACCCCTAACTGCCCTCCCTTGCAGGCCCAGTCATCCCAACTTTCCTCCCTTGCAGGCCTGGTCCCAGCCAACTGCCCTCCCCTGCTGGCCATCTTGTGTCCATATGGGAGCAACCATCTTTGACCACATGGGAGCAACCATTTTGTATGTTGGATTGATGGTCAATTTTTTTAAATATATTTTATTGATTTTTTACAGAGAGGAAGGGAGAGGGATAGAAAGTCAGAAACATCGATGAGAGAGAGACATCTATCAGCCACCTCCTGCATGCCCCACACTGGAGATGTGCCCGCAAGCAAGGTACATGCTCCCGACCGGAATGGAACCTGGGACCTTTCAGTCCACAGGCTGATGCTCTATCCACTGAGCCAAACCAGTCTCTGCTGATGGTCAATTTATATATTACTCTTTTATTAGATAGGATAAGAAGCCTGATGCATGGGTGGGGGCCAGCTGATTTGCCCTGAAGGGTGTCCTGGATCAGGATTGGGGATCTCTTGGGGTGTGGAGCGGCCTGGGCAAGAAGCCTGTGGTGGTTTGCAGGCTGGCCATGCCCCCCAGCAACCCAAGCAGAGGCCCTGGTATATGCGATTTATTTATCTTCTATAATTGAAACTTTGTAGCCTTGAGCAGAGCCAAGCCTCTTGCTTGCTCCATGATGGCAGCCATTTCTGTTGGGATTTATTTATCTTCTATAATTGAAATTTTATGGCCTTAAATGGAAGCCAGGGCAGACCAGTGTATGTGGTAAGCTTGGCTTACTCCATTGCCGGGGACAACTCAAGCCTCCTGCTCTCTCCAGCTCTGTGACTGCTGCCATTTTTTAAAAATTATATTTTATTGATTTTTTACAGAGAAGAAGGGAGAGGGATAGAGAGTTAGAAACATAGATGAGAGAAAGACATTGATCAGCCTCCTCCTGCACACGCCCCACTGGGGATGTGCCCACAACCAAGGTACAGCCCCTAACTGGAACTGAACCCGGGACCTTCTGGTCCGCAGACCGATGCTCTATCCACTAAACCAAACTGGTTTCGGCGACTGCTGCCATTTTTGTTGGGAATTGTTTATTTTCTATAATTGAAACTTTGTAGCCTTTAGTGGAGGCATGGGCCCACCATGGTGTTCAGAAAGCTTGGTTTCCTCCATTACTGTGAAACATGACTTGCTCAATTTTTGTCAGTTCTCATGATCAAAGCCAATTGTTTGCCATCATCTTTGTTTCTCCCTATGAAGGTGGACTCAAGTTGACACTGGAATTTCAATGATGCTTGAAATCTGGTCAGTTTGGTTATTATACTTCTTCCTTTATGCTGAAAGCAATTTGAAAAAAACTTGATTGTACAGTGGTATCTCAAGATATGAGTGCCTTAACATACGGGAATTTTGAGATACTAGCCATCGAGCAAGCGATTTTTTTGCTTTGAAATACGAGCAACATTTGAGATATAAGTAATCATGCAGATCAGCCGGCTGCACACGACCCACCAGTTTACCACGACTCGAGCATCTCATAGTTTTTCACACCTCAGTCAGTGTGCTTGTTTACCTCATTGTTGAAGCAACTTTTATGCATTTACATACTTTATCACATTTCTTTTTATAACCATGGGTCTGAAGAAAGCGAGTGGAAAGGTCAGTGCTCAGAAGAGGATGATGTCTATTGAATTAAAGAGTGAAATCATAGAAAAATATGAGCAAGGTGTGCGAGTGGCTGACTTGGCGAGGCAATACGGGTGAAGTACTTCAAAGATATGCACTGTGCTTAAACAGAAGGAGTCGATAAAGGGTATAACGCCAGCTAAGAGCATTACAATAATTTCTAAGCTCTGTAGCTCTCTCCATGAAAAGATGGAGAATCTACTGATGGTGTGGGTGATGGAGAAGCAGCTTAAAGGAGATACATTAACACAGGGCATCATATGCGAGAAGGCAAGAGTGATTTACGGTGATTTGCTGGAGCAGACCCCACGCACTTCCACGGATGAAGCATCGAAAGACTCATTTAAAGCCAGTAGAGGCTAGTTTGATAACTTCAGGAAAAAGTCCGGCATTCACTCCAACGTCAGGCATGGTGAGGCAGCAAGTTCGGATGTGAAGGCAGCTGAAGATTACCTCAAAACTTTTTCCGAACCGATAGAAGCCAAAGGATATATCCCCCAGCAAGTCTTCAACTGTGACAAGATAGGGCTTTTCTGGAAGAAGATGCCGAATAGGACTTATATAATGGCAGAGGAGAAGGCGATGCCAGGCCACAAACCCATGAAGGATAGGCTAACTCTCGCACTGTGCACCAATGTGAGTGGCGACTGCAAGATCAAGCCTCTGTTCATATACCATTCGGAAAACCCCAGAGTCCTTAAGTCACCTAAGATTTTAAAAGATAAACTGCAAGTTATGTGGAGGGCAAACCCAAAGGCATGGGTCACCAGGCAGTTCTTTGTGGAGGGGGTAAACCTGGTTTTCGGCCCTTCTGTTAAGAAATATCTACAGGAAAACAACCTAACCATGCAAGCCCTTCTCATCCTCGAAAATGCTCCTGCTCACCCACTGAACCTCAAAAATGAACTCCTCGAAGAATTCAAGTTTATCAAAGTTTTCTACCTCCCAACACCACTCCTATCCTGCAGCCCATAGATCAGGAGGTGATTTCTAATTTTAAAAAGCTGTACATCAAGCACCTGTTCCGGAGCTGCTTTGAGGTGACGGGGAACACAAACCTCACCCTTCCAGAGTTCTGGAAGAACCACTTTAACAACGTGATATGCCTCAGAATTATTGATCAGGCCTGGCTGGGTGTAACAACGAGGACTTTGACCTCTGCATGGAAGAAGCTGTGGCCTGAGGCCGGAGCCAAAAGGACCTTTGAAGGATTCGAATCCAAGGTACCAGTGGAGGAGGAGATAGTGTCTCTGGGAAAATCCATGGGCCTGGAAGTGGATGAGAGAGATATCAATGAGCTCGTCGAGGGGTACTCTCTGCAACTCACCACGGAGGAGTTACAAGAGTTGCAGTCTCAGCAACATGTGGAGGTTCTCCAAGAAATTGGTTTCAAGGAGGAGCCAGAGGTGAAGGAGATCTCTACAAGTGAGATAAAGGAGATCTTAGGAATGTGGGAGAGAGTGTCACACTTCATGGAAAAGAAACACCCTGCAAAAGTTGCTACTGGTCGTGCATTGGAGCTGTTCACTGAAACTTACCTCACCCATTTCAGAAACATTCTGAAAGGGAGGAAGAGGCAAACCTCATTGCACACTTTTTTTTGAAATCGGCCAAAAATGCAAAGACCAGTAGCAATTAAGTTCAGTGAAGATTAGTTAAGTTACATTCAGTTTAGGGATAAAGTGTAGCATTAAGAGTGTAACGAGTAGGTAAATACACTTTATAAAACCAGTTTATTCCTTTAAATTCTCTTTTATTATGTGTTTATACAATATTTGTCATTTATAAATACATTTTTGTTATTCAAGAACATGTAACAAGAACAACTGGGGTGGCATTTTGGGGGCTGGAATGGATTAACAGCATTTCAATTGATTTCAATGGGGAAATTTGCTTTGAGATATGAGCAACTTGATATAGGAGCAAGGTTATGGAATGAATTAAACTTGTATCTCGAGGTACCCCTGTATTGCTTCCTGTTGGAGCATTTTAAAATACTCAGATGTCAAATTAGAGAAATTGGTTTTTATAGCGTTCTGCACTTATCTTGTATAGGCATGTCAAAAGAAGTCATTCACTGGCTTGGTTGCCTTTTGTTGAGGCCTGAATAAAGTGACAGGAACCTTTTAAAGATTGTTCTTGGCATAGTAAAGGTAAGATACTCAGCTAAAATAAATACGTGTGAGAGTTATAAGTGCCATTAAGGACTTCAAAAGAAATGTTGAAGTTTGACTTGAATAAGGGGAAAAAAGAGGATTTCATTGTTGTGTTTGCTGAAGTTGGCAGATATAATTGTTTTCTCAGGTACAATTTCTTTATTATCTGTAAGTTGCTACTGCAAGAGAGGGAAGCGGAGGGAAAGAAAGGTTTTGTCCCTTCCTCACCCCCATCATTCACCCCTGGCAAGAGAAAAAATAAAATCTAAAACCTAACATCAGGCCATGGACTCTGTGGGTTCATGGCAAATCTGAAGAACTTCAGGAGCTTTCATGTTTAACTCTTCTCCTCTCCCCTCTTTTACCCTCCTCTCCCTTCCTCTCCTATCCCTTGGCTCTCTCCCTCATAGTCAGTTGGCAAAGTACATTTTACCATGTAATTATTAACAGGTTTCTTGTCTCTTCATGTTTTTTTTTTTTAAAGAGAAATAAAAAAATTATTTTAAAGAAGGTGGTGAGAGATTTTTGACAAGAAAATGAGCAATGTGATAAGATAGAAAAGTTTTTTCAGCACCCCCCCCCCACTTTTTTTTTGGCCTGCAGAACCAAGATGTTGGGAATATTTGAGGTTGGCTGGCAGAACAGTTAATCAAGGATGCCAAACTAGTGTAAAGACCTAGTCTATAACCACTAATCTTACAAACATGAACTCTATTATTTCCCATTAAAATTAGGGGTTATCAATTGTAGCAGATGTCCTTAATAGATGTCTTTATTACTGGGGAACAGAAGGTAAATGAAAATTGAAGCTTCATTTTAAGTTTCAGTTCATAAAAGCTCCAGAACTGTATCTGGCATTTTAAGCCTAAATTATAGAAGTCTTTATATAATTTGCATTAATTGATACATCAGCAATTTTCCTAAATGACTAAGTATGAAATAGTGGGAACTAAAAACAATTGAATCCTAGATTCTCTAAGCAAACTACAATATTTGACATCCTCCAATTCATAGAAACTGTATAGTACATTTCAATAGCAAGAATATTTTAATTAACTGTTAAGAGAACATGGCTGAGGGTGGAAATCTTCCAATAGACCTATAATAAAAGCAAGCTGATGGATGAATAACTTGGTATAAGAGAGCTTTATATTATTGCAGATGTTTGAATATTTTAAAATAGAAAAATTAAGATGATCCCTACATGTAGGATAGCTAAGCTACAAACACAGAAAATAGAAATAAGAGACAAAGACACTTTGCTAAAGTTGTTGAAATTAGATATGTAACTATGAAATTGTTCCCATTGACATACTAACAAAATTTAAATACATTAATGTGGAAACCTCTCTCATGTCCAGCATGGTTCAGAGTTCCGGGTTCAGGGTTTGGGATCTGGAGGAAGCCGCACGCAAATGAAAGGAGAGACTAGAAAAGAATTAATTTGGCCACATTAGGGAGGCCAGGTGGGAGCCTTCCTGTAGTGCAGTGGTTCTCAACCTTTTTAAAGCCGTGACCCTTTCATATAGGTCCTCATGTTGTGGTGACCCCCAACCATAAAATTATTTTCATTGCTGCTACTTCATAACTGTAATTTTGCTACTGTTAATGAATCATAATGTAAATACCTGTATTTTCTGATGGCTTTAGACGACCCCTATATTTCGGTCCTTCTGCCCACGCTGGGGTCGAGACCCACAGGTTGAGAACCGGTGCTCTAGTGAGAAGACTAACCCTTCCTTTGGCCTTGCCATCCTTTTTATTCAGGTTTGGGATATACCCTTTGCCCTGCAGCAGGCAATTCAGTAACAAGTAAATTATCTTATCAGTAAAGATTTACATGATTATTTGATGGGGAAGTTTATTGTCTCAATTAGATAGGGCTTTGACCTTTCAGAGCTTCAAGGTTGACCAGCCTTCCGGGTTCCTTGTCCACACTTTCTATTAGTGAGACAATTATTGGTTTCCAGCACATTAATATTTTATATTATCTGGATAAAATTATGTGTACCTCCATTGTCACTTACAATGTTTAAAAACTGCTTTAAAAATAGTTTATAGTAGAATTAACTTTATTACAGTATCTATGTATAGGCAGGTAGAATATTTAAAGAAATTGAAGTGTTTAGTGCTTAAAACAAAAAGTAATACTTTTTATTTTTATTTTTGGAGGGGTATGGTGAAGAAGGAAACTTTATTCAGCTCAATTGTGATACAGCTCATCTGTAAGGTGGCCCTGAGGCCAGGTATCTCTCCCCCTAGACAGCTCTGCTATGCAGCCCAATGGTCTACTCCACTGTGCTCTGGTCTGCTCTACTCTACTGCTGCCAGACATCTTTGGAGTTTCAGCTCAGCCAGGGAAACTGAGTGTTAAGTCTAGTGGACAGGGAAAGTGTGCTCCAGAATAAATGGTTTTTAAATACATAAGTTTATTTTTATCTCACGTTGATGGCTTACTGAGAAAAAGATACCATGTTTTTAGCATTTGTTTCATTAGTAACAGTATTCCTAGGATATTTAATATAACCAGAAAGATAGCATGCAGAAATTAAAAAATGTTTTGCCAATTCTAATGGGAAGGACAATTCTGGATCAATATGGAGAAATACAAGTGGAAATGTCTGACCGTAAAACCACAGTAAGAATCCCAAGGAGGCCTGGCTTTTGTGGCTCAGTGATTGAACATTGACCTATGAACTAGGAGGTCATGGTTTGACTCCCAGTCAGAGCACATGCCTGAGTTGTGAGCCCCATCCTCAGTAGGTGCCATGAAGGAGGCAGGCAATCAATGATTCTTTCTTATCATTGATGTTTCTATCTCTCTCTCCCTCTTTTTTCCTCTCTCTGAAATCAATAAGAACATATTTTTTAAAAATTTCAAGGTTATTTCTGTGGAGGGGCAAGGACCAGACTGCGTTTCCCCATAAAGAATGACTCAGGGTCAGGGTGACCTCAGGCCTGGAGGAAAGAAGGAATGGGGGGTTTTGCAGCTGACATCCTGTGACATAGAACAGAGCACCAGGTGCCTGAAGGCACTCCTGGCCTTGAGAAGCCATGAAGTCTGACAAACAACTCCTGCAAGGACAACCGTTATCTAGACTGCTTACTTGCATAACTAAAAAGCTTAGACTAAGAGTCAGTATATGAAATTTAGTAATGCTTAGCCAATTAAAATTTGCCAAGTCCTCCTGCGCTGAGGATAAAAGGCACTTGCTGCAGACGTTCAAGGTTCTTGTGCTTCCCTGCTGTGTCAGTAGAACCATGAGCCCAGACTCGAGTTCATAATAAAGGCTTCCTAAATTTTCTAATTGACTGTCTGGTGGTCGTCTGTCACAGGTCGCCCCACTACATCTCCCAATCTATCATGTTCCAGCAATTAAGAAGCTTGGGCCCTAACCAATTTGGCTCAGTGGAGAGAGTGTCAACCTGAAGACTGAAGGGTCCTATGTTCAATTCCACTCAGGGGCATGTACCTTGGTTGCAGGCACATCCCCAGGAGGGGGTGTTGATGTTTCTAACTCTCTATCCCTCTCCCTTCCTCTCTGAAAAAAAGCAACAATATTATATATTTTATAATTTATATATATTTTTTAAAAAGAAGGTTGGATTTGTCACTCTTAACAAGTAAACAGCTAAACAGAGAAATCAATAACTCTTCTTGGATCCATCAGATAAGTGATAAAACAGAGCAAATCATTCTACCCCAAATTATATAGACTGTCAGAGAAAATGCAGAGAATCACAACTTACCAGAGCAATGACCTCTGCGAGAATCAGTGCCAGATTAGAAAAATATGAATGGTATTTGAACAAGTCTAGAGATAACATCTTTTCTCATGTTGTTGCAAATGACAGTATTTCATCCTTTCTTATGGCTGAGTAGTACTCATTGTGTATACGTACCACATCTTCTTTATTCAGTCCTCTATCATGGGACACTTTTTGTTTTCATGTCTTGGCCACCATGAATAATGCTGTTAAAGATAACATCATGAACAAAGTGGTGCATTTATCTTTAAGAATACTTGCTTTTTAGGTTCTTTGGTTACATATCCAGAAAAAGTATTGCTGAATCTTAATTTTTTGAGGATTCACCAGACTGCTGGTGTACCAGTCTACATTCCCACTTATATGTGGGATACAAATTGAAACTCGTGAACATAAGCAGCAGTGTAGTGATTGCTAGAGAGAAAGAGATGAGGGTATGAGGGTATCCTAATATATGGTGATGGGAAAAGATTTGACTTTGGGTGATGGGTCACAGTAAAATTATACAGATTTTGTAACATAGAAACCCACACCTGAAGCCTACATAATCATATTAACCAATGTAAAAAAGAAAAAAACACACAAAACAAAACCAATAAGGCCTACAATCAAGAGAAACTATTTTACAAAATCCTAGACTATTGGGGTTTTATCAGAGCTTAACTGACCTGAGAATGGAAATATTAGTATCCAAACCCCAGCCCACTTGAACCATTTCTTATATCTTAAGAGGAGAAAAACTGAGAACATAGATAGAAGCTAACTAAAGGATGAAGGCTTAAGAATGCTTTCTCTACTCCCAAACTTAAAAGTCTGTTTATGAACCCACTATAACATGTCTGTCTATTAAGAAAGAAATTACAGAGCACTTAAAAGGCAAAAAACTCAGTTTGAAGAGACAGAGAAAGTATGAGAATCAGATTCAGATATGGCAAGAAGGGTGAAATTATCAGACCTGGAATTTATAACAATTGTAATTAATATGTTAAAGGTTCTAGTGATAAAATAGACACCTTGCAAGAATAGATGAGCAAATAAGCAGGAAGATGGAAATTCCAAGAGAGAATAAAAAAAATACTAGAGCCTGTCTGATATGGCTTAGTGGTTGAGCATAGACCTATGAACTAGGAAGTTGCAGTTTCATTCTTGGTTAGGGCACGTGCCAGGGTTGCAGGCTTGATCCTCAGTGTGGGGCATACAAAAAGCCAGTCGATAAATGATTCCCATCATTGATGCTTCTGTCTCTCTCCCCTTCTCTCTTTCTCTCTGAAATCAATAAAAAATATTTTTTAAAATACTAGAGATAAAGAAAGACTGACAGAAGTAAAGAATGTCCTTGATGGACTCATAAGCATCCTGGAGAGAGCTGAGGAAAGAATCTCTGAGATTCAGGACATGTTAAAGATTCTAAAAGAAAAGCAAAAGGGAAAATAAGACTAAAAAAATAAGCCACTATAAAACAGAATATTCAAGAACTGTGGGACAACTGAAACTGTGAAAAATACACTGTGATGGATAATTGTATTTATTTACTTGGCTGGATCGTGAAGTACCCAGATATTTGGCTAAAGATTATATCTTTATATGTCTCTGTGTGTGTTTCCAGATGATATTAGTAGTCAAATCAGTAGACTGTAAAAAACATAAGGCCTTCTCCAATGTGGATAGATAACAGCCAAATATCTGATATGAATAAAACAAAATAGCAGACAAAGGGAAAATTTGTCCTTTGTGTCTGACTGCTTCATCAGCTACTTTGGTTTTCTCCTGAATTCAGAATGAGATTTGAGCCATCAGCATGCCTGGGTCTTAAGCCTTCAGACTCAGAGTGAACTACACTACAGTGGTAATTTGAGATACGAGTGCCCAACCATACTAGATTTTTGAGATACAAGCCATCGAGCGAGCAATTTTTGCTTTGAAATAAGAGCAACATTTGAGATAGGAGTAATCACGCGGATCGGCCAGCTGCACACAACCCACCAGTTTACTGCGACTCGAGCGTCTCGTAGTTTCCCATGCCTCAAGGTTACAGAATGAATTAAACTCATATCTCGAGGTACCACTGTATTAGTTTCTTTGTGTCTCCAATTTACATAGGCAGGTCATGGAATTTCTCATTCTCTATAATCATTTGAACCAATTCCTCATAGTAAATCTTTTTCTATCTATCTATCTATCTATCTATCTATCTATCTATCTATCTATCTATCTATGATCTATCTATTTATCTATCTATCTATCATCTATCTATCATTTATCCATCTATTCTGTTTCTCTGAGAAGTCCTGATTAATACATAGGCATAATGGGAATACCAAAGGGAAAAGGAACAGAGAAGAGAATGGAGGAAATATTCAAAGCAGCAATGGCAGAGAATTTCCCCAAATTAATGTCAGATGCAGACACTAAACCACGCATCCATGTGATTCAAAGGATAACAAGCAAGATAAATGCAAAAACAAACAAACAAACAAACAAACAACCTGTGTCCTGGCACACCATATCAAATTAAAAACAAAAAGCAAACATTAAGAAAAAGTCTTGAGAAGAGGAGAAGATGGCAGTTGGTAGGACAGAGGTGAGGGAGAGGAAGTGAGTGAGTGAGGGTATAAAAGGAGAATGTGTGGATGTGTGTGGTGTGTGTGTGAGTGAGTAAGGAACAATTAAATATCACAGAAGCAGTAGGGGCTGGCAAACCAGGCTTTCTTGGATAGGGAGAGACTGCCACCACTGCGGGCACTTTCTGGACTATGGGACTCCAGCATGGAGCCTACACCATCTTGAGGGAGAGAACAGCCTTTTCTAGGAATTCATTAGCACCACCAACCAGACAGGCCTTGAAATAGCCCTATGACCCAGCAGTCACTTCAGCCAAAATCCTGCTGCTCCACCCTCAGACCCTCAGATCCTGGGATCTCCACCCAGCAAGACTATCAGTCAAAATTGAAGGTGGAATCAGGAATTCACAGACAAAAAGGGGCTAAGAGAGTTTATCACTACCAAGCTAGCAATGCAAGAAATGCTAAAGAGAATGATGTAAAAATAAGATATAGAAAGGCAAGAAGAAACACAAACATTAAGGAAACATATGACAACAAACATGTAGTTGTCAATAATAATGTTAGACATAAATGAATTAGATGCACCAAAGACATGGGGTAGGTGAATGGATAGGAAAACATGACCCATATATTTGCTGTCCGCAAGACAGACACCTCAGAACAAAGGATTCACACAGACTGAGAGTGAAGGAATGGAAAAACATTTTTCAGGTAAATGGAAATGAGAAAAAAGCTGGGGTTGCCATACTTACATCTGATAAAATAGACCTCAAAGTAAAGGTCATAACAATAGATAAGGAAGACCACTACATAATACTAAACGGAACAATTCAACAATAAGATATAACTCTGATCAACAGATATGCACTCAATACAATAAGATATAACTCTGATAAACAGATATGCACTTAAATATACAAAACAACTTCTGGAAGATATCCACGGAGAGATTGGTAGCAATACAGTCATAGTAAGGGACTTTAATACCCCACTGACATCACTTGATAAATCAACTAAACAAAAAAATCAGCAAAGAAACAGCAATCTTTAATGACACACTAGGTCAGATGGACTTAATTGACATCATTAGAACATTTCACCCCAAAGCTACAGAGTATACATTCTTCTCCAATGCCCATGGAATATTTCAAGGATAGACCACATATTAGGACACAGGCAAAGTCTTTTCAAATTCAAGATGATAGAAATCATATCAAGTATCTTTTCAGATATCAGGGGCATAAAACTGAAAATCAACTATTATAGGAACAATTAAAAAAAAATCAAACACATGGAGACTAAATAGCATGCTGTTAAACAACTAGAGGCCCAGTGCATGAAATTTGTTCATGGAGATGGGGGGTGGTGTCTTCAGCCCAGCCTGCACCCTCTCTAATTTGGGACCCCTCCAGTGATGTCCAATTGCCCTCTAACAATCCAAGACTTCTGGCTCCCACCTGTTCATCTGCCTGCCTTCCTGATTGTACCTAACTGTTTCTGCCTACAAGCCTGATCACCCCCTAACCACTCCCTTGCCAGCCTGATTGATGCCTAACTGCTCTGCTGCCAACCTATTTGCCCCTAATAGCCCTCTCCCTGTGGGCCTGTGTCCCCCAAAACTTCCCTTCACTTAAATCCCAGTCATCTCCAACTTCCCTCCTCTGCTGGCCTGGTCACCCCTAACTGCTCTCCCCTGCAGCCTTTATCACCTCCCTTATAGGCCTGGTTCTCCCAACTGCCCTCCCCTGCTAGGCTGATCGCCCACAACTTCCCTCCCTTGCAGGCCTGGTCCCTGCCAACTGCCCTTCCCTGCTGGCCATCTTGTGTCAACATGGGAGTAGGATCTTTTGACCACATGGGGTAGTCATCTTGTATGTGGGAGTGATGGTCAATCTGCATACTACTCTTTTATTAGATAGGATAGAGGCCTGGTACATGGGTGGGGACCAACTGGTTTGCCCTGTAGGGTGTCCCAGATCAGAGTGAGTGTTCTCTTGGTGTATGGGGTGACCGGGGAGAGACGCCTGTGGTGGTTTGCAAGCCAGCCATACCTACAACCTCTCAGCAACCCAAGTGGCAGCCTTGGTATCTGGGATTAATTTATCTTCTACAATTGCAACTTTGTAGACTGAAGCAGAGCCAAGCCTCCTGCTTGCTCTGTGGAGGCAGGCATAGAAACTTTGTTGCCTTAAGTGAAGGCCTGGGCTTGCCAGGGTGTAAGAAAGCTTGGCTTTCTCCATGGCCAGGGCAACCCAAGTCTCCCTCCAGCTTTCTCTGTAGCCATAACCATCTGGGTTGGTTTAATTTGCATACTTGCTACTGATTGGTTGGTAAGTGTGGCTGGTTGACATGGCTTGTGTGCGCGGCTTATGCGTATAGCAGAGGAATGGTCTATTTGTATACTACTCTTTTATTAGATAGGATAACTGGATTAACAGAGAGATCAAAGAAGGAAAAAAAATTATGGCAACAAATGACAATGAAAATCAACAATCCAAAACCTATGGGGTATAGTGAAAGCAGTCTTGAGAGGGAAGTTCATAGCTCTACAAGCCTACTACAAAAAACAATAAACAATGGTAAGAAATTATCTAAACCTACAACTCAAAGAGTAAGAAAGAGAGCAACAGAAAAGTCCAGTGTAAGCAGAAAGAAGGAAATGATAAGGTCAGAGTGGAGATAAATGACATAGAGACCAAAGAAACAATAAAAAGATGAAGGAAACCAAGAGTTGGTTCTTTGAAAACATAAACAAGATTGATAAATCTCTAGCTAGGCTCACCAAGAAGCAAAGAGAGAAGACCCAAATAAAAATCAGAAATGAAGGAGGAGAAATAACAATAGACCTCACCAAAATACAAAAGATCATTAAAAAATACTGAGAACAACTCTATTCCAACAAACTGGACAACCTGCAAAAAATGGACATATTCCTAGAAAAATACAACCTTCCAAAACTCAGTCAGGAAGAGTCTAAAAATCTCACTAAGCCAATAACTGTTGAAGAAATTGAAGCAGTCATCAAAAAACTTCCAGCAAACAAAAGCCCGGGGGCCAGATGGCTTCACAGGAGGGTTTTACCAAACATTCAAGGAAAAACTAAAACCTATCTTCCTTTGAGTATTTCAAAAAGTTCAAGAGGAAGAAACACTTCTCAAGCTTATTCTATGAAGCCAGCATCACGCGAATACCAAAAACAAATAAAGAGAACACAATGAAAGAGAATTACAGGCAAATATTCCTCATGAACATAGATGCCAAAATTCTCAACAAAATTCTAGCAAATCAGATACAGCAGGACATCAGAAAGATTATACACCATGACCAAGTAGGATTTATCCCAGAAATGTAAGGATGGTTTCAATATCTACAAATCAATAAATGTGATACATCACCTAAACGAATTGAGAGATACAAATCACATGTTCATATCAATTGATGCAGAAAAAGCATTTGAAAAAATTTAACACCCTTTTTGGATAAAAACTCTCACCAAGATGGGAATAGAAGGATCATATCTCAACATAATAAAGCCATATATGGCAAACCCACAGTCAACATCCTACTCAATGGACAAAAACTAAAACCATTTCCCCTAAGAACAGGAACAAAACAGAGATGTCCACTCTCACCATTCCTGTTCAACATAGTACTAGAAGTATTAGCCATTGTGATTAGACAAGAAGAAAAAGAATGTATCCAAATTGTAAAAGAAGAAGTAAGACTGTCCTTATTCACAGATGACATGATACTGTACATAGAAAAACCTAAAGACTCCTTCAAACAATTATTAGATTTAAGAAATGAATTCGGCAATGTATCAAAATACAAAATTAATGCCAAGAAATTTATGTCATTTCTATACACCAATAGTGAACTTACAGAAAGATAGACTAAGAAAACAATTCCATTTACCATCACACACAAAAAATTAAGATACCAAGAAAAAAACCAAGATGGCAGCATAGGTGAACACCTAAACTGCTGCCTCACACAACAATTTCAAAACTACAGCTAAAAGACAAAACATTCATCATCCAGAACCACAGGAAAGCTGCTGAGTGGAAATTCTACAACTAGAAAGTAAGAGAGGGGCTCAGAGACTCAGAGGTGGAGCAAAAAGCTGAGGTACGGAGACATGCTCATGGAGAGGACAGGTGGTGGAGTGCCTGGCTGGCTTCCTCTAATGGGAGGGAGACATAAACTCCCAAATGTACTGAACCCCAGTTCTGACTGCACTGAACCCCAGTTTCAGGCTAGACTCATACGTGAGGAGTCTGGACTTTCATAAAAAGGGGGAGTGCACAGAAACTCAGGGAAAGTCAGGAGAGCTGTGCAAGGAACAGGTCTGGATGTGCACGCACCAACGCACATGCAGAGGACTGACTGCTGATTGTGCCTCTGGTTTTCTCTAGCAGGAGGAAGACCAAACCTCCCTACTGCACTGAACTCCACCTCTGACTGCACTGAACCCCAGTTTAGGGTGAGACCTTTGGGAACCAGACTTATACAGGTCTCCTGAGCACACAAAAACTCTACAGTAGCGTGTACATGCACACAGAAAGGGCTGCTCCAATTACCAAGGGACACTGAGACCCAGGGGCTGTGTAGGACAGGACTGATGGGAAGCCAAGGCTGTCTTCTCAGTCCTGATACTCCACTCCATTTAAGCCAAACACAGAGGCATTTGTAATTTTACAAGTCTTGTATCATAAGGCTGACTCCAGCATAGAAGTTCTTCAGGTGTAGACACAGCTGATCCTCACAACCAATTGGCTTGGAGGTCAATTCCCCTCAGTGATAACAACAACAATCAAGACTAACTACAACAAAGCTGTACGCACAGTCCACAAAGGGGTGCACCAAGAGTGTCCACCTCTGGTAACTGGGGAGGCAGAATTACTGGGCCATATAGGACACCTAGCACACAAAGCTACTCTATCAACTCAGGGAAGCAGTTAAAATGCAGAGACAAAGGAACAGATCACAAACAAAAGAAATGGAGGAAAGCAAATGACTGGATATAGAGTTCAAAACCATGATTATAAGGTTTTTCAAGAATTCCCTAGAAAAGATGAATACATTTAGTGAGATCAAAAAGGAGATGAAAAAGGACCAACTAGAAATTAAACATATACTGACAGAAAAAAAAAATTATACAGAGACATAACAGCAGAATAGAGGAACACAAGAATCAAGTCAAAGATTTGAAATACAAAGAAGCAGAAAAAACTCAACTGGAAAAGCAAAAAAAAAAAAAAAAAAAAAAAAAAAAAAAAAAAAAAAAAAAAAAAAAAAAAAAAAAAAAAAAAAAAAAAAAAAAAAAAAAAAAAAAAAAAAAAAAAAAAAAAAAAAAAAAAAAAAAAAAAAAAAAAAAAAAAAAAAAAAAAAAAAAAAAAAAAAAAAAAAAAGAATCCAAAAATGTGGAGATAGTGTAAGAATCCAAAAATGTGAAGATAGTGTAAGGAGCTTCTGGGACAATTTTAAGCTTACTAACATCAGAATTATGGGGGTGCCATAAGAAGAGAGCGCAAGATACTGAAAACCTATTTGAAGAAATAATGACTGAAAACTTCCCCCACCTGGTCAAAGAAATAGTCTTACAAGTCCAGGAATTGCACAGAACCACAAACAAAAGGAATCTAAAGAGGACCACACCAAGACACATAATTAAAATGCCAAGAGCAAAAGACAAAAAGAATATTAAAGCAGCCAGAGAAAAAACAGTTAATTACCTACAAGGAAGCACCCATACAATTGTTATCTGATTTCTCAACAGTAATTATGCAGGCCAGATGGGAGTGGCAAGATATATTCAATGTGATGAATAGCAAGAACCTACACCAAGATTATTCTGCCCAGCAAAGTTATCATTCAGAATTGAAGGGCAGATTTTTGGAGGAGAATCCAAAATGGCAGCATAGGTAAACACCTACACTGCTGCCTTGCACAATAATTTCAAAACTACAACTAAAAAATAGATTGGACATCATCCAGAATGACAGGAAATGTAGCTGAGTGGAAATTCTGCAAATGGAAAGAAAAAGAGGGGCTCACAGAAACCCAGAGGAGTTGCAAAAAGATGAGGTACAGAGACGCCCTTGTGGAGAGAGCGGGTATCAGAGAACCTGGCTGGCTTTCTCTGTTGTGAGGGAGACGGAGACTCTCAAAGGCATTGAACTCCTTATCCTATGACACTAAATCCCAGATCCAGCCGAAATTCAGACTAGGGAATTTGGACTGTAAAGGGGGAGAAGTGCACAGAAATTTAGGGGATTCGCAAAAGATCAGAAGTCTGGTGGTGCACACAGCACTGTGGGCAGAAGACCGACAGCTGATTGTGCAGCTGGATTTCACGAGTGGGCGGGAGACAGACCCTTCCAACTGTGCCACTTCTAACTCCAATAAACCCCAGTTTTGGGTGAAATCCTGGGGATCCAGAGTCGTGTGGTCCCAGAGCGCAGGGGAGCTAGAGGGGCAGCAGTCTAGAAGCACTGCGAGAGAGCGTGTGCATGCACAGGGACCGCTCCAGCAGTTATCTAGTCATGTGAGACTCAGGGGCCGTGGAGGGCTGAGCTGACTGGAAGGCAAGGCTGTCCAATAATCCCTGAGACTCCACCCATCCTAAACTCAACAGAGAGGCTTTTGCAATTTTGCAACTCTTGTATCATAAGGCTGAATCCAACACAGAAGTTCTCCCAGCATAGTGAAAATGCCAAGAGAAGGGAAGGGATCACAAACAAAAGGGATGGAGAAAAACAAACGACTGGATATAGAGTTCAAAGCCACGCTTATAAGGTTTTTCAAGAATATCCTAGAAAAATTAGATAAAGTTAGCGAGACCCAAGAGATGAAAAAGGACCAACTAGAGATGAAAAAGGACCAACTAGAAATTAAACATACACTGACTAAAATAAAAAATATTATACAGATACCTAACAGCAGACTAGAGGAAGGCAAGAATCAAGTCAAAAATTTGAAATATAAGAAGCAGAAAACATTCAACTGGAAAAGCAAGAAGAGAAAAGAATCCAAAAATGTGAAGATAATGTAAGGAGCCTCTGGGACAGCTTCCAGCATACAAACATCAGAATTGTGGGGGTACCAGAAGAAAAGAGAGATCAAGATGCTGAAAACCTACTTTAAAAAATAATGACTGAAAACTTCCCACATCTGGTAAAAGATATAGACTTACAAGTCCAGGAAGCACACAGAATCCCATATAAAAGGAATCCAAAGAGGACTACACCAAGACACATCATAATTAAAATACCAAGAGCAAAAGACAAAGAGAGAATATTAAAAGCAGCAAGAGAAAAACAGTTTATTACCTACAAGGGAGCACCTATAGGACTGTTAACTGATTTCTCAACAGAAACGATGCAGGCCAGACGGGAGTGGCAATAATTATTTATCGTGATGAATAGCAAGAACCTACAACCAAAAATACTCTATCCAGCAAAGCTATCATTCAGAATTGAAGGGCAGATAAAGGGCTTCACAGATAAGAAAAAGCTAAAGGAGTTCATCAACTCCAAACCAGTATTATATGAAGTGCTGAAAATTACTCTTTAAGAAGAGGAAGAAGAAAAAGGTAAAAGACAAACAATTATGAACAACAAATACATATCTATCAACAAGTGAATCTAAAAATTAACTGAATTAAAAATTTGATGAACAGAATAAACTGGTGAATATAATAGAATCAGGATCACAGAAAGGGAGTGGACTGATAATTCTCAGGGGGAAAGGAGTGAGGAGTGTACAGGAAGAGTCTGGACAAAAATCATACACCTATGGATGAGGTCAATGGGAGGATAAGGGTAGAGGGAGGGGTGAGAGCCGGGTGGAGGGGAGCTATGGAGGGCAAAAAAAGAGAAACGCATGTAATAATCTGAATAATAAAGATTTAATTTTAAAAAAAGGAATTGAAGGGCAGGTACAGAGCTTCAAAAATAAGAAAACGCTAAAGGAGTTCATTAACACCAAACCAGTATGGACATATGTCCTCCCATGCAGTGGGATTTCTTATTGTTTTGTTGATGGTTTATTTTGTTGTGCAGAAGTTTATTAGTTGATATAGCCCAGTTTGTTTATTTTTTCCTTTGTTTTCCTTGCCCTAGGACAGTGGTCGGCAACCTCATTTGTCAACAAAGCCAAATATCAATAGTTCAAAGATTGAAATTTCTTTTGAGAGCCAAATTTTTTAAACTTAAACTTCTTCTAACACCACTTCTTCAAAATAGACTTGCCCAGGCCATGGTATTTTTTGGAAGAGCCACATTCAAAGGGCCAAAGAGTTGCATATGTCTCACGAGCCGAGATTTGCCAACCACTGCCCTAGGAGATGTATTGGTAAATATATTGCTATGAGAGCTGTCTGAGATTTTGTTGCCTATGGTTTCTTCTAAGATTGTTATGATTTCATGACTTATATTTAAGTCTTTTATCCATTTTGAGTCTATTTTTTGTATGTTGTAAGTTGATAATCCAGTTTCATATTTTTTTCATATATCTCTCTAATTTTCCCAACACTATTTATTAAAGAGATTATCTTGATGCCATTGTATTTTCTTGACTCCTTTGTCAAATATTAATAGATCATGTGATACTTGTCTTTTTCTGACTTATTTTTCTTAGCATAATACTCTCTGGGTTCCTCCATACTGTCTCAAAGAGTAAGATATCCTTCTTTTTTACTGCTGAATAGTATTCCATGGTGTAAAATGTACCACCTTTTTTTTATCCACTCATCTACTTATGGGCACTTGGGCTGTTTCTAGATATTATCAATTGCAAATTGTGCTGCTACAAACATAGGGGTGCATATATTCTTCTGATTGGTATTTCAAGTTATTTAAGATATATTCCTAGAAGTGGGGTCTACCAAATGGTAGTTCCATATTTATTTTTTTGAGGAAACTCCATACTGTTTCCCAGAATGGTTGTACATGACTGCATTTCACCAGTAGTGTACTAAGGTTCCCTTTTCTCCACATCCTCGCCAGCACTTGTCATTTATTGATTTGTTGAAGGTAGCCAATCTGACAGGTGAGGTGATTCTTCATTGCTGTTTTAATAAGCAACTGAGCATTTCTTCATATGTCTCAACATATGAAGGTCTGCTTTGGAGAAATTTTTTAATTGGATTGTTTGTCTTCCTTTTGTTAAGTTGTATTAATTCCATTTTGGATATTAACCCTTTGTTAGATGTATCATTGCCAAATATGTTCTTCCATTCAGTAGGCTCCTTTTTCATTTTGTTGATGGTTTCCTTTGCTGTGCAGAAGCTTTTTATTTGATGTAGTCCCATTTGTTTATTTTCTTCTTAGTTTCCTCTGAACTAGGAGATGTATCTGTAAACATATTGCTATGAGAAATGTCTAGGATTTTGCTGCCTATCCTAGGTTTATCCTAGGGTTTTTATGGTTTCATGACTTGCATTTTGCCTTGCATCCCTGAAATAAATCCCACTTAGTCATGGTATATGAGCTTTATAATAAATTTCTGGGTTCAATTTTCTAATATTTTGTTGAGAATTTTACTATCTGTGTTCATCAGGTATATTGACCTATAATGCTCTTTCTTTGTAGAGTCTTTATCTGTTTTTGGAATTAGGATAATGCTGGTCTCGTAAGAAGAGCTCAGAAGTGTTCCTTCCTCTTGGATATTTTGGAATAGTTTAAGGAGGATAGGTGTTGTTCCTGAAGGTTTGATAGAACTCTCCTGTGAAGCAATCTGGATGACGGCTTTTGTTTGGTGGGAGCTTTTTATTTTTACTGCTTCTTTTTCATCAGTTGTTATTCAATTATTTAGATTTTCTGATTCTTCCTTATTCAATTTTGAGAGATTCTATTTTTCTGGAGTTCTCAGTGGGATTCCTCTGCAGCTCAGATATCCCTCTCTACCTTCAGGTGCTATTTGTGGGTGCCCAGCCAGGCCTTTCATGCCTCTGTCCTTTCTGCCAGTCTCTATGTGGTCACTGCTTTCCATCCTTGTTTATCATGGTTCTCTCCAACTAGTCTTCAGTTTATTTTTCATGGTGGTTTTTTGCATTTTACTTGTGTTTTCTATATAGTCCTGGGAGAGTGTACATGTAGCTTTCATTATTACACTGCCATTTTTAATCCCTTCCATCCCCCCACAATACCTTGGCTGGCCCAGGCCTCCACTCCAGGCTACAAAGTTTCAATTATAGAAGATAAATAAATCCCAGATACCAGGGCCTTTGCTTAGATCACTGGGAGGGGGGTTGGTAGTGTGTGTGGGGGGCAGTCTGCAAACCACCACAGGTTCCTCATCCAGGCCACCCCACATCCAAGGGAGCCTCTACCCTGATCCAGGACACCCTTCAGGGCAAAGCAGCTGGCCCCCACCTGTGCACCAGGCCTCTATCCTATCTAATAAAAGAATAATATACAAATTGACCATCACTCCAACACACAAGATGGCTGCCTCCATATGGACAAAAGATGGATGCCCCCATGTGGACAAAAGATGGTCACCACAAGATGGCCAGCAGGGAAGGGCAGTTAGGAGGGCCAGACCTGCAAGGGAGGGAAGTTGTGGGTGATCAAGACTGCAGGTGAGGGAAGTTAGGGATGACAAGACTGGCAGAGGAGGGAAGTTAGAGGTGACCAGACCTTCAGGGGAGGGCAGTTAGGGGCAAACATGCTGGCAGGGGAGTGTTTAGGGGGTGATCAGGCTGGCAGATTGAAGCAGTTAGGGGCCATCAGGAAGGCAGGCAGGTGAGCAGTTGGGAGCCAGCAGTCCTGGATTGTGAGAGGGATCCCAGATGGGAGAGGGTGCAGGCTGGGCGGTGGGACACAATCCCCCAATGCACCATTTCATGCACCGGACCTCTAGTCTGTAATAAACCTTTATATTCACTCATCTCTTTTTCCATGAACTCATCCTTCAATATTGTGAGACAATATACTTGGAACCAAACAAAAATTTTAGGTATCACCCAGTTGTTACCTGTCTCATATAGTTTTCTATATTTTTGAATCTAGTATAACAACTAATCTGGTATAACTAGTTCAAGGACTCATCATACACCTTTTCAGTTTTTATAATCTGACCATAAATAAGATGGATTCCTATTTACTATGGTCCATCTACTTCTCACTGGAAACACTAAGCTGCTGTTATTTATCTGATTCTCACTACTTGTATATTTGGAAGCTGTAACCATAATTTTTAATTGGGGCCAAGGCTGTAAGAACATAATACTATAAATTAAAATTACTATTTAATTCCAGAGGCCAGAAGTTCAGTAAGAGTTTTATAAGTAAAATTTCCTGTGTCTCACACATAGTTAAAAAGGGCCATTTTATTTTTTTATTTTCTATTTTATAGCCATTTCAGCTTC
>PVJN01010885.1:0-55805 GCA_004026805.1 Lasiurus borealis
TATAGAATGCTCAAGTGCCTTCTCACTGCCTTAATTCCTTTCATGATCTTTTTAAAATTGCTACCAAATATTCAAAGAATTAGATTGAAAGTTTGGGATATTTGCCAAAATATTATAATGACATTGTAAAATAAGATCATGTAAGGATATTCTTTGTTCTAGGTCATGGCAATTCAATTTCAAACTGGCTATCAATTTCTTTTTGTATAGACAAGGTTTTAGTTACTTTGTTAGAATACTTAATCAAATTGCTTACAAAGACATTGGCTTTTTTAGCTGAAAACCTTGTTTTATTTAAAAGGTTAATTTATTAATTAAAGTAGGTATCTTAATTTAAAAAGCAAAGCAAATTTAGTAAATGTTTATGTCTGATTCACAAGCCACAAATGTTGCCCCGCCTCTAGCTTAAGAATACAGGCGGTTAGGGGCTTTTTGTCATTTTAAATTCTGCTGGTGGAATTTTAAGAAATATTTAGTTACTTAATTTTGCCCTTCTTAAGAGACTACAAGAGGCAGGGGAATCAGCACACCTAAAGGTTCTTACCCATGAAAAGTCAAAAATACTTCCCCATGTGCCCCAGGTAATATTACCGTACAGCTGGTAACTGTTGATATTGCAAGAAAGACGTTCTTAGGCGTCTGTACTGTCCTCTTTACCATGCTCCCAGTGACATAGGACCTCAAATTCCTGTAGGAATAGCTTTCCAACCAATATCGGGAGTCAAAGTGACTGCTATAGTGCTGTTAAGATCCAGGCCTGCGCTTCCTGGAGTTGCTCAGATGAGGGAATCCACTGTGGGCCTTGCAGGGCAGGTTTCCCCTATTAATGGGGCTGGGGGGACACCCTTCTGGCCATTTCCCTGCGGTTGACAATGCCCTGCATCTTGATCTAGAGGCTGCCCATTTCTATGAAATTTTGATTTACACTGTCTGGCCCAATGGTTACTTCTCTGACATCTAGGACACCGAGAGACTGGATCTCTCAGAAGCTGAGTGATTACGCCTCTCCCTAGAGTGCTACCTTGTGTCCTTCTTAGAGGTCAAAACCTTCATAACATTTAAAATATAGTTATTAATTCTTATTTGATAAAGTTTTCCATGCAATTTCAAATATATAAGATCAGTTAAATTTTAAAAGATTTCCTTTAAGAAGAGAGAAAAAATTTCTTATATTACTCCAGGCCCATGGAGCTTTCCAAGAATCATATCTGTTAAAGCCTTGAAATTTTAACATGGAAGAAAATCATCAAATATATATATATTCATATATGATTTAAAGATTATCATACTTTTTTATAATTATCTTATATCTTTAAACTGTTTTAAATCAAAGTTTTCAGTTGGAAATCACTGAATTCTTTTTTAATTAGACCAATAAACAACATATTTTGAATTCCTAATTATTAGAGAAATTTTATTTTCCCCCAATTTAATTTGCATTTAGCTGAAAACCTTGATTAATAACACAAAATCTTCTCCTTTTGATTCCTTTATACCATTTTTCTTAAAAAATAAAGACCAGTTCTGGGTTTTTCTTTTTCTGCAACTTTTACGGAGAGATTCCAGCTTAAAACCTTGTCTAATATGTCCAAAAACGTGGACAATTGCACGCATTTCTTTTGTTTTCGTTTTTTTTTTTTTGGTCCTTCATTTTTTTTTGCGGTTTTTTTAATTGTGTTACATGTGTACATATCTCCCCATTGCTCCTCCTCCCTCCCAGACATACCCCAAACCCCCAGTGTCTATGTTCATTGGTTATGCTTATATGCATAGATACAAGTCCTTTGATTGATCTCTTATCTACCCCACCTCTCCTTAATCTTCCTGCTATAATATCAGTCTGTTTGATGCTTTACTGCCTCTGTATCTATCCTTTGGTTCATCAGTTTACAATGTTCTTTATTATCCACAAATGAGGGAGAGCATGTGGTGCTTCTCCTTCACTGACTGGCTTATTTCACTAAGCATAAGGCTCTCCAGTTCCATCCAGGTTGCTGCAAATGGTAAGAGTTCCTTCTTTTTAATGGCAGCATAGAATTCCATTGTGTAGATGTACCACAGTTTTCTGATCCAGTAATCTGTGGACGGGCACCTAGGCTGTTTCCAAATTGTAGCTATTGTAAATTGTGCTGCTATGAACATAGGGGTGCATAAATCCTTTATGATTGGTGTTTGTAATTTCTTAGGATAAATTCCTAAGAGTGGGATTGCTGGGTCAAATGGGAGATCCATTTTTAGTTTTCTAAGAAAATTCCATACTGTTCTCCACAGTGGCTGCACCAGTCTGCATTCCCACCAACAGTGAACAAGGGTTCCTTTTTCTCCGCATCCTCTCCAACACTTGTCGTTTGTTGATTTGTTGATGATTGCCATTCTGACAGGTGTAAGATGGTATCGCATTGTCGGTTTGAATTGCATCTCGCGGATATGCAACATCTACAGCCAACTTATACAACTTAATAAAAGGAAGATAAACGATCCAATAAAAAAAATGGGCAATGGACCTAAATAGAACCTTTTCTAAAGATGACAGAAGGAAGGCCAAGAGACACATGAAAACATGTTCAAAATCACTAATTATCCGCGCATTTCTTTTTAAGCCGGGCTTCTCTCCTCATGAGTACAGAAATTCCAGACACATCCTAAATTGTAAAACTTTTTCATGGCGAGAAAGGAGACTTTAGATTAGCATTCTGGGAGAGTGGGCTTTCATACTGGATTGCCACAGTGTCTCTCCCTTCCCCCACATCCTGCTTGCTTCAGGGGAAAGCATCAGTAACAGATCTGGCCAGATTTCTTTTCATGCTTAAAAGATAAAGACAGATCTTAATTTTTTTCTTTCGTTTACACTTTCCGAAGCAATAACTAGCACCTAATTTGGCCAAGATTTGCATTTCCCTGAGAGTTCTTCTATAATTTTTAAATGAAACCTTAAGTAATCTCATTGCAGGAGAGCAGATAACCTTGCCCTCTCCTGCCACCTTTGAATTTCTCCACACCAGAGGAGGTTTCAGCAGTAGAGTTTCACTTATTACAGATTTCAGATTCCAAATGCAAACTAAGATTTTAATTTGAACAAGAAACCACATTATTTAAGCATGCAAACCAAAAGTCTATAATAAAGTTTACTTTATATTTATAACCTAATTCTTCCCCATTAGACTGGCTGCAAAAGACGTTCCCACCCTACTTACAGATCACAACTCTGCAGTTAATCTGTGGGCTTTGCGTACATTGAATTCCCCTCACCTTTTCCTAGGTGAATTTTCCCTCACCATTTTCCTTGGTGAATTTTCCTTCCTTTGCTCTTAGGCGAATAATACCTTCTCCTCCAGACGTCCCGCGGTCAGGAGCCAGATGTGGGCACCTCTTTCTGTGTCCCCTGTTGGGCGCCAGATGTGGGAGCCCTTTCCATGTCCCACGTGGTTCAGGATTCCCAGTTCAGGGTTCAGGTTCTGAAGGAGGCCGCACACAAACAAAAAGAGAGGCTAGAAAATATTAATTTGGCGATATTGAGGGGCCAGGCGGGAGCCTTCTGGAAAGGACTACCACTTGCTCTGGACTTTTTCTCCTTTCTAGTAAGGCTTTGGGACACACCCCTAGCCTTTAGGCAGGAAATAACAAAAACAAATTAACATGAAACAAACAGGTAGAGGCTGCTTTAGCTAACAATGTTTCAACTAAACAGTGAGTAATTAGCTCTGACCTTTCAGGGCAATTCAGGTTGGCCAACCTTCTGGTTTCCTATTTAAATCCATTTAGTGAGAACAATGTTTGGTTTCCAGTAATGTAGGAGACTCCATAGAATCCTATTTTCTTTTTATTTGCAAGATACGAATAGCAATATTAAAATTTTCTTCTAATTAATTTCCTTTCAATGTGCACAAATCCATGGACTAGGACACTAGTATAATCATGTTAGATGAAAAATGCAAGTTGCTGAATGACATGTAGACAAGTCATTTACATAAAGTTTAAAAATAATAACACTGTATATTATCTGTGAAAACACACATATAAAAATAATATAGCAATAGGCATGGGAAGCATACACACTAATTATAGGAGATCTCTAAAGAGAGATGAAAGAGCAATGTAATCAGGGAGGGTGGAGTATAAAGGAAATGCAACTCTACAACATTTTATTTCTTACAAAAGGGAAATATGTTAGCATTTATTAACTTTGGGTTAGATGAGTGGTCTCCAAACTTATTAGTCAATAGAGCCAAATATCAACAGTACAATGATTGAAATTTCTTTTAAGAGCCAAATTTTTTAAACTTAAACTATATAAGTAGGTACATTGTTATTAACTTAATCAGGGTACTCCTTCAATCGCACTGTAGTGTGCGCCCACATCTGGTATTTTGTGGAAGAGCCACCCTCAAGGGGCCAAAGAGCCACATGTGGCTCGAGAGCCATGGTTTGCCAACCACTGGGTTACAGTAATGAGCATTCATTATATTGCTCTTTATACTTTTCTGTTTGAAAGAGTTCATAGGTGAAAAATAACAAAATAAAGTAACTAGATAGTATCCTATACCCTATCAAAATACCACTCCAATGCACTCTCTTTTGAACAATTTCTTACTAAGATATTTATCCGTTTAGCAAATGTTTCTTGAGTGTCCACTATATTCCTATCAATCATACCTTAAAACAAACACATGAATCCAAAAAAAAATCTTATATTAGAGTTTCAGGTTCCAGGAGAGACCAGTAGTTAAGACTTAGAAACTAGCAAGAGGAGTCTTTATGGGATCTCTCAAATACTAAATCAGATCTGGTAGAAAAGAGAAATGAGAGAGTAAAAGCAGGGGCAAAAGGTAGGGAGGGCAGGCAGTGAAAGAAAAAAGGAATACCTGCACCAGTCTGCATTCCCACCATCAGTGCACAAGGGTTCCTTTTCTCCACATCCTCGCCAACACTTGTCTTTTGTTGATTTGTTGAAAAGATTCTATTTAGGTCATTGCAGTGAAAGAAAAAAGGAATACCTGGAAACACCTAGAGCTTACAAAGTCGTTACTAAGTTTCAGAAGAACCATTTTCTTCCTGTGAATGGTCCCCTTTCCTGCATTTTATAGATATAACCAATATTTCCATAGTTTAGCAGTTCTAAATAGATGTTAAAGCCTTTGGTTAGTCTTTGGTACTGCCTAAGTCAACCCCAAAGCGGGATTCAGATGTTCACCACTTTAAAAAAAAAAAGCGCAATATTTAACATAGTAGAAGAAAGTGTTAATTTCACTGGAGATATTGTGGTGAGGAGGAGGAAAAAGTTTACATCAAAAAGCAAGCAACTAATCAAATTTTCAATAGGCATTTTCCCCAAGTTCCTCTTCAATAACAAGCTGCCAGTGCACCAGTTTCTTATTCTTTCTTCTTATTATTGGTATCCTCATTTCACCTTCTTACCCCTTTTGTATTGAGATCAATTTAGCTCTCTCCTACCTCTCAATCTGAGGAGTAGCTAAATTGATAAGCTTTCCAGCTATCTTATAATTTATTTTCTTTTTTATTAATGTATTACATGTGTACATAGTTTACCATTGCCCTCCCACCTCACTCCCATGCATGCCCTAACCCCCCACTGTCTTGCGTCCATTAGTTATGCTTATATGCATGCATACTAGTCCTTCAGTTGATCACTTATCTACCCTACTTGTCCCTAACCTTCCCACTGTAATTTGACAGTCTGAAGCTTTACTGCCTTTGTATCTATCTTTTTTTTTCATCAGTTTATAGTGTTCTTTATTATCTATAAATGAGTGAGATCATGTGGTATTTTTATTTCATTGACTGGCTTATTTTACTTAGCATAATACTCTCCAGTTCCATCCAGGTTGCTGCAAATGGTAAGAAGTCCTTCTTTCTTATGGCAGCATAGTATTCCATTGTGTAGATGTACCATAGTTTTCTGATCCAGTCATCTGCTGACAGGCATCTAGGCTGTTTCCAAATCTTAGCTATTGTAAATTGTGCTGCTATGTACATAGGGGTGCATACATCCTTTCTGATTGGTGTTTCTAGTTTCTTGGGATATACGTATTTCTAAGAGTGGGATTGCTGGGTCAAGTGGAAGTTCCATTTTTAGGTTTTTGAGGAAACTCCATAATGTTCTGCACAGTGGCTGCACCAGTCTGCATTCCCACCATCAGTGCACAAGGGTTCCTTTTCTCCACGTCCTTGCCAACACTTGTCTTTTGTTGATTTGTTGATGATTGCCATTCTGACAGCTGTGAGATGGTATCGCATTGTCGTTTTGATTTGCATCTCTCAGATAATTAGTGACTAAGCATGTTTTCATGTGTCTCTTGTCCTTCCCTTTGTCTTCTTTTGAAAAGATTGTATTTAGGTCCATTGCCCATTTTTTCATTGGGTCATTTATCCTCCTTTTGTTAAGTTGTATAAATTGCCTATAGATGTTGGAGATTAAACCTTTAACAGTGATAACATTTGCAAATATACTCTCCCATGGATTTTCTTATTGTTTTGCTGGTTTCTTTTGCTGTGCAAAAGCTTTTTATTTTGATATAGTCCCATTTGTTTATTTTCTCTTTAGCTTCCATTGCCTTGGGAGCAGTATTAGTGAAGAAGTTCATTTGGTATATGTCTGAGATTTTGCTGCCTGTGGATTCTTCTAGTTTCTTTCTTTCTTCCTTCCTTCCTTTCTTTCTTTCTTTCTTCCTTTCTTTCTTTCTTTCTTTCTTTCTTTCTTTCTTTCTTTCTTTCTTTCTTTCTTTCTTTTTCTTTCTTTCTTTTGTCTCTCATCTTATGTTTAAGTCCTGTAATCCATTTTGAGTTTATTTTTGTATTTGATGTAAGTTAGTGGTCCAGTTTCATTTTTTTGCATGTATCTGTCCAAATTTCCCAACACCATTTATTGAAGAGACTGTCTTGACTCCATTGTATGTTCATGCCTCCTTTGTCAAATATTAATTGAGCAAGTAGTTTGGGTAGCTATCTGGGTTCTCTGTTCTATTCCATTGGTCTATAGGTTTGTTCTTGTGCCAGTACCAGGCTCTTTTGAGAACAGTTGCTTTGTAATATAGCTTGAAATCTGGTATTGAGAACCTACCAACTTTATTCTTCTTTCTCAGGATTGCTGTGGCTATCTGGAGTCTTTTTGTTCCAGATGAATTTTTGGAGAGTTCTTTCTAGGTCTATGAAATATGCTGTTGGTATTTTAATGAGGAGTGCATTGAATCTATAGATTGTTTTGGGTAGTATGGACATTTTAATTATATTGATTCTACCAAATCATGAGCATAGTATTCTCTTCCATCTGTTTACATCTTCCTCTATTTCTTTTTTCAGTGTTCTGTAGTTTTCTGCGTATAGGTCTTTTACCTCCTTAGTTAGGTATATTCCTAGGTATCATAATTTTTTTGTTGTGATGGTAAATGGGATTGCTTTTTTAGTCTCTCTTTCTGTAAGTTCACTATTAGTATATAGAAATGTCATAGATTTTTTGGCATTAATTTTGTATCCTGCTATATTGCTGAATTCATTTATTAAGTCTAGTAGTTTTTTGATGGAGTCTTTCAGGTTTTTTATGTACAGAATCATGTCATCTGCAAATAAGGACAGCTTTACTTCTTCATTTCCAATTTAGATGCCTTTTACTTATTATTCTTGTCTAATTTCAATGACTAATACTTCCAGTACTATGTTGAACAGGACTGGTGAGAGTGGGCATCCCTGTCTTGCTTCTGTTCTGAGGAAAAATGGTTTTAGTTTTTGCCCATTGAGTATGATGTTAACTGTGCATTTGTCATATATGGCTTTTATGATGGTGAGGTATGAACCTTCTATTCACACCTTGCTGAGACTTTTCATCAAGAAAGGGTGTTGGATTTTGTCAAATGCTTTTTTCTGCATCAATTAATATAACTATGTGATTTTCATCTCTCAATTTGTTTATGTGATATATTATGTTTATTGATTTGCGGATATTGTACCATCCTTGCATTCCTGGGATAAATCCTACTTAGTCATGGTGTATGATCTTTCTGATGTACTACTGAATCGAATTTGCTAGAATTTTGTTGAGGATTTTGGTATCTATGTTCATGAGGAATAATGGCCTGTAATTCTCTTTCATTGTGTTGTCTTTATCTGGTTTTGGAATTAAGGTGATGCTGGCTTCATAGAAAGGACTTGGAAGTGTTCCTTCTTCTTGAATGTTTTGGAATAGTCTGAGGAGGATAGGTTTTAACTCTTCTTTGAATGTTTGGTAAAACTCCCCTGTGTAGCCATCTGGCCCTGGGCTTCTGTTTGCTGGAAGCTTTTTGATGATTGCTTCAATTTCTTCCATAATTTTTTGCCTATTAAGATGTTTATATTCTTCCTAATTGAGTTTTAGAAGGTTATATTTTTCTCAGAATATGTCCATTTCCTGCAGGTTATCCAGTTTGTTGTTCATAGTATTTGTTACAATCCTTTGTATTTCGGTGTGGTCTTTTGTTATTTCACCTCTTTCATTTCTGATTTTGTTTATTTGGATCCTCTTTCTTTGCTTTTTGTGAGCCTAGCTAGAGGTTCATTAATTTTTGTTTATCCTTTCAAAGAACCAGCTCTTGGTTTTGTTGATCTTTTGTATTGTTTTTTTTTTATCTTATCAAAATTTTTATTGAAAAGTGTGTCTTTTCTCCCTATACTGAAAAGACATAGCAAGCATTCTCCTAAAGATATCCTATGGAGACTATAAGAAATTAGTCAAAGATACTTGAAATGGCCTGGTAAAATGAACAGTAATGCCAAAGGAAAAAAAATAAAAAGAAAGGACCTCACACTCAATGACTCTAAAGAACAACTGTTAGGGGAAGAAATAGAACACTGGGGACTAGCTATGGTTATGGGAAATATTAATCATGCTCTGTTAACCATGATTACCTTGTGCTGATTAAAGAAAGGATATTCTAACCTGGCTGGGAGTTGTAGGTCCCCAGGACCTGGGAGTCAACCTTGGATCTGGGAGTCAACCTTGTAATGGGGTCCCTTCTCATTCAAGAACTGCCTATTATCATAGAAATATTAACAACCTTGTTGCCCAAACAATAGAGCCCAGCCAAACCTGAATTGCCTAATTCACCATGCCTGTAATTCCTACTTTCTCATATAGTCTTTGTCCTATCCTATATAGGACAACTGGTTTATGGGAGGTTGTAGAGCAGATTTTTGTGGATGACCTGCTGCTTTCCTATAATGCCATAAATGCTAATAATGATTCAACCCTGTCTCTGCTTAATTGGCTCCATAGTAGCAGGCAACCTGGACCTACTGATTGTCTGGTTACACCACCATTTATTCTCATTCACAAGTCTGTATATTGACAGTGGTTGGCTCATATAGACAGGGTTCAGCTGAGCAGCTCTGCTTCAAGCTCCAGATCCATCTGGATTTGGCTCATTGTAAAAAAAATACTTCGGTCTGCTTATGTATATTTATTCTAGGACCTATTCTGAAGGTACAGCTCTTTTTATGATCACAGAAGCATAAGACACACATGCATATTTCATGTCTCTAATTACCTCACATCTGTTAACATCCCACTGACCAAAGTAAGTCATATAATTAAATTCAAAGTCAATGTGTGGGCAGGTATATTCATTCCATGGAGTTGTGAGGAGGAAGTAGATATCATTGAATAGTAATCTAATCTACCATGTCAATCAAAGTATGTCATTTCTTAGCTGAAGATCTATCTTTTGTCTGCTACCTTCCTGGAAAATGTTCCCACAAAACTTCCCCCATTAAACTTCGAGAAATCTTAAAATGTTCTGTTTAGGGAATACTGAATCACATCTTTACTGTAGTGAAGGTAATAAATGGTTTTATTTGACTTGAAGAGGAATGGGCCATTGGTAGAATGTGTAGGAAAATCATGTCACTTTGATGTGTTAGGAAGCCCACAAATTACCCAGTGGATCCTTAAAAAAATGTTATGAAGAATCCATAAGTATACATATAAGCACAAGTGATGGATGCAGACAACAGTGGGTGAATGTGAGGACAGGAAGAGGGGGATAGGAGGACAATGAGGGGGTAAGGACACATTTGTAATATCTTAATCAATAAAGAAAAAAAAGACACCAAAAAAAGAATACAGAAGGTCAACGAAGTTGGAGAGAGGCACTTTTATCAAATGGAAACTGATAACAGAAACAGTTTTAGTTCCTTGGTTTATTCACTCATTCAATAAATATATATTGAGTACTTAGTGTGGACCAGACACTGTGTTGAGGACACATGGTTAGCAAAACAGCTGAGATACTTCCAACTGTGTGGTGCCATAAAAGAAAGGAACATAATGCTGTGATAGAGAATAATGCTTGTGGACAGGAAAAGAACAACTTGGAGTAGTAAAGGGAGGCTTCATTAAAAGAGGTAGCATTTAGGCTGAAACCTGAAGGATAAGAAAGATCTATCTGCATGAAGAACTAGAGAAATCACATAATCAAGAGGTATAGATCAGAGTTTATTATCTATAACATTAATGAAAAAGTTAAAGGACCAAAAGGCATTATATGATGAGTGTCATTGTAAGTGCTTTAGAGAAAGATTCCACGAGAAAGAAAAAGAAATCTGTGGCATATAAAGGGAGAAGCAAAAGGGTAAAATAGCAATACAGTGGTAGCACATTGTCCTATAATTACCCTTAGCATAATATCCTTTGATGAAAGGTGATAAAGTATATTGCACCTAGCAACCAAAGATGGATGTATTGCCCAGCTCTGCTACTAAGGTGCTAGTAACCTTAGATATGTCACTTTCCCTCACAGACCTCAGGCTTTCTAATCAGTAAGTAAGAAGGTTGACTAAATCAGTTTGTTGTTTTTAACTGTATCTACCAAGAATCATATTTTCTGTGATGTTAGTAAATGTTATTGTTAAGGTAAAAAAACAAACAAAACAAAACAAAAAAATCATTGACACCTGTAAAGAATTTTTGTGAGTTTATTTCAGCCAAACTGTTGACATAGGTTGGGAAGCAAAACCTCAAGGAGTTGAGATAATGCTCCCGAGAATGGCAGGTTACATTTGTATTTATACATTGCAAAGGAGGGACATAATGTGGGTTACATGAAATTCATTGGTGATGGATTAAGGAGGTGGGATAAAGCAAAGCAGTGGGAAACCCCTGGGATTGGATAAAAAGTAAAATGATGGACACATACTTAAGTGAGTGCAGGAACAATTAACAATGAAGAAATTTGTGGTATCTGTCCTGGTGCCCACCACATCTGGTTGTGCCCCAGGGGATCCAGAAAAAGGGAAGATACAAGTTATCCAGACATCTCACAGATATGTTATCTTAGAATCAAAAAGGCAAATGGGCTCAGTGTACATCTAAGTTGATCTTTGTCAGGGAAAATATCAGCCTAGGATATGACTTGCTCACCATAACCTGTTTGTAGTTAAATATTTAATCTGCAGACCATCTTTTTGTGATTATTTTAGGTCTCTGATTTGCAAGACTGCCAACACAGGCCTTCCTTGAGCTTGTCAAGTTAGTATGTGGCTCCTTTCATCCACATTATGTGGAAAAAAAAGAGTGTAATACTGGATAGAGTTAAGCAGGTTTCTTCACTACAATGCTTCTCAGAACCCCCAAGTGTACTCACATAGGTTGAGAATCTCTAAGAAGAAAACAGATGGTGCTGTGTGTTTCCAAAACTTAATTGATAAAGAAGCACTTTCACTGATCACACCCCAGAAATAGTATGCCAAGGAGCACAGTTTGACATTCAGGGAAATACTATATTGGATGCCCTCCAAGATGTAGTGCAGTTCCAAAAGATTCAGTGATGAACACAATCACCTCAGAGGGAGACCCTGTTGGTTCCACATTCTCTCTTAAGGATATGACCTATATATGTAATCATCTCTCAATTAACCAAAAGAATGAAAATATGGTGAAGTATGGTAGCAATCATCTCAGGTAGAAACTGCTGCTTGGGTTCTGAACTTATTAACAATAGAAAGTTATTTTTATTTTCTGAACTTAATGTGTGTTATCCAAATACTCCATTGATAATGGTTTGAATATCCCATTGACTATGATCTCACTGGTCATTGAAGCACATTCTTCTGGGAACCAGGACAACTCAATTATCCTAAATTGTCTCAGTAGCTACAGATAATGAGTTTTGGTTGACTCAGTGTTCTCAGAATCTGGAGAGAACAATTATTCTAAATTGCCCCAGTGGTCCCAGATAATGTGTTTCTGTTGATTCAGTGATCCATAGATATTTTAGATAACTAATTTACTCAGTTTTGCTTCTGTAAAATGCTTTTCACTAAACAGATTCCTCATTCCAGACCCAAAGATGTAATCAATACTTTTGTGATATTCTGCCAATATAAACCAGATGTGGCAAGCTGTTCTGAGCTGCAAGGTTTGGAGTGCTGAATGGCTCCTGACTTCTTGAGGCCTCCTTTGTAAGATGGGGATACACTACAACATTTGGAGCCCCCAGAGTGATCCGCCACTAGAGGGCCCTAGTCCTGACGCCAAGGCAGGCCAATCTCCCCTGGGCTGGTTGTGGAGACTGAAGGATCTCTAGTGGGTGTGCACCCTAAGAAGTCCCAGGGCCCCAGAGAACTTCCCTTCAGATCCAGAGTATGGACAGAGAACGTTGGCACATCCCTAAAAAATTGTCTCAGAGTCCTAGAAACCCTCCTGGAGGCGAGTCCTGGTTTACTGGTGGACCGGTCATCTGGGGATGGCAGGAAGAGTTGGACGCAGCCAGGACTTCCCCATCCTAGAAGTGCCCTGAAACGTCAGCATTCACTCCTGGTTTCTGTTTTTTTGTTTTTGTTTTTGTTTTTGTTTTTAATAAATCTTTATTGTTCAGTTTATTACAGATGTTTCTCTTTTTTTTCCCCCAATATCTCCCCTCCACCTGATTCCCCACCTCCCACCCCGTGTCCTTACCCCCCCACACCACTGTCCTCATCTATAGGTGTAAGATTTTTGTCCAATCTTTTCCTGCAACCTTCACACCCCCTTTCCCCGAGAATTTTTAGTCCATTTTCTTTCTATGCCCCTAATTCTATTATATTCACCAGTTTATTTTGTTCATCTGACTTTTTATTCACTTGATTTTTAGATTCACTTGTTGATAGGTATGTATTTTTTATTACTTTATTATTCATAATTTTATCTTTACCTTTTTCTTCTTCTTCCTCTTCTTAAAAAAAAAAAAAAAACCTTCAGGATTTCATATAATCCTGGTTTGGTGGTGATGAACTCCTTCAGCTCTTTCTTGTCTGTAAAGCTCTTTATCTGATCTTCATTTATGAATGATAGCTTTGCTAGGTAAAGCACTCTTGGTTGTAGGTTCTTGCCATTCATCACTTTGAATATTTCCTGCCACTCCCTTCTGGCCTGCATGGCTTCTGTAGAGAAATCAAATAACAGTCATAAGGGTACTCCCTTGTAGGTAACCAACTGTTTTTCTCTTGCTGCTTTCAATATTTTCTCTTTGTCTTTTGCTTTTGGCATTTTAATTATGATGTGTCTTGGTGTGGTCCTCCTTGGATTCCTATTGTTTGGGGTTCTGTGCACTACCTGGACTTGTAAGTCCATTTTTTTTCACCAGGTTGGAAAAGTTTTCAGTCATTATTTCTTCAAATAGGTTTTCAGTATCTTGCTCTCTCTCTTCTTTTGACATACCCATAATTCTTATGTTGGTAAGCTTGAAGTTGTCCCAGAGGTTCCTTACACTATCTTCACATTTTTGGACTCCTTTTGATTTTTGTTTTTCTGGTTGTGTGTTTTTTGCTACCTCATATTTCAGATCTTTGATTTGATTCTTGAGGTCCTCCAGTCTGCTGTTGGATTTCTGTACATTATTCTTTATTTCAGACAGTGCATGCTTAATTTCTGACTGGTCCTTTTCCATTTTTTTGGCATTCTCATTATGATCTTTGAAGGTCTCACTAAGTTTCTCAGAATTCTCAGTAAGTATGTCAGTGGTTTGTAGAAGATTCTTGAGTAACCTTATAAATGTGGTTTTGAACTCTATGTACAGTCGTTTGCTTTCCTCTATTTCTTTCATGTGACATGATTCTTGGTCTCCACATTTTGGCTACTTCCTGGTGTTGATGGAGTGGCTTCAGAGCCCAGTAGCTCTGCCTCCCCAATCACCTGAGATGGACACTCTTGGTGCACCCCTTTGTGAGCTGGGTTCACAGTCTTGTTGTAGTTAAGCCTTGATTGCTATTGGTACATTGGGAGGATTTGCTCTCCAGGCCAATTGACTGTGAGGATTAGCTGTGTCTATTAATGGAAGAACTGCTGTGCTGGAGATGCCCCTATGGGGCAGGACTTCCTTCAATGGGGCTTTGGTGCTCGCTGAGTCAGTCTCTTGAGTGTGTCACTTATGTATGTAAGGAGTTGAAATCTGGTGTCGTCTCACACTGACCTCTAAGTACACTGGTTCCTGGATCTCCAAGGAAGTGCAAGTCAGCTAGTGTCTGAGTCCACCCAGCAGGAGTTACAGGGAGATTTGCAGGTTTCTCCTCTTAGCTTGGAGTTTGAAAGATTTGGAGTTGATTTCTCCTCTTTGCTTGGAGTTTGGAAGTTTTGGAATTGTCTGACCAGTTGCAATTTGTTAGGTTAAGATGTCAGAGGGCAGGCCATTCATATGCAAAATCTGCCACATAGCTGGGTGGGTTTGTAAATTGGGCATGGCAAGGTCTCAGGAGTAACTAGGCTAGAGCATGGGAAACAGCAATGGCTGCCACTCAGCCTTCTCTGCCGCGTTCTGTTCAGTGTCTCGTGTCCCATGCCTCAGCGCAGTAAACAATGATTCTTGTGTGCAACTCTGAGAGAGAGCCACCGTCCCTTTCTGACCCAATGGCAGATAGTCCAGTTTCTCCCTGTATGAGTCTGGGTCCCCAGAAGCTCGCCAGAAACTTGAGTTCAGAGAGTCTGGAACTTGTAACTCCCTCCCAATTGAAAAACAACGGCACAAGCCAGCCTGACTCATGTGTATCTCTCGTACCTCTGCCTCTGAATGTCCTACAAGGTCTCAATGCACT
The DNA here is from genome assembly GCA_004026805.1 of Lasiurus borealis. Classification (NCBI taxonomy): domain Eukaryota; kingdom Metazoa; phylum Chordata; class Mammalia; order Chiroptera; family Vespertilionidae; genus Lasiurus; species Lasiurus borealis. The sequence goes on from PVJN01010885.1 coordinate 15,052, forward strand.
TTTTTCTTTCCTTCTAGTTGCAGAACTCTCACTCCACCAGCTTTCCCGTGATTCTGGGGGATAGTTGTTTTGTCTTTTATATGTAGTTTTGGTGTAGTTGTGAGAGACAGCACGTATAAGTGTATACCTTATGCTGCAATCTTGGTTCTCCTCTGGTTTCTGGGGGTTTTGTTGTTGTTGTTGTTGTTTTGTGTGTGTGGGTTTTTTTTTTTGTTTTGGGGTTTTTTTTTTTTGTCTTTCTGTTTCATGTTTGGGTCCTATGTATAGAATTTGTCAGGTTTTGATTTGTCAAGATTTTGTCAGATTGTTGAAATCCTCTTGGAGGGCATTGAGTGGTTCTTCCCTTCCTTTTTAACTTTTGACTGTGTGACTGGATTACTGATCTTTTTATCTAGGTTCCTTGCAGGATTTTACTTCTCCTCTATGTGTAACCTGCCCCTCCCTGACTAAGCACTCTTTTTTCCAGGTCAATGCCAGAGTTCAGGATGATTTTCCTCTCACAGTCCCTGGTGGACTCCGGGAGTGGTTATAACCTCTTTTTTTCCTTCACACACACCGATCCCGCTCACTGGCCTGTGGCAGTGGTGGCAGTGGAGCCAGAAAAAGCAGTGGTGGAGGCAGCAGCATTGACATGCCCCTTCGCCTCCCTCGGGGTGTCCACTTTCTGAGCCCTCAGTCTCCCTGCACCACCCCTCCTGGTCCCATTGTCATTATAAGAGGCAGGCGGAGCCCCTAAGAAACTCCCTAGGTTGTAGGAGGGGAGCATTTATCTGTTTGTTGCATCTATTAGTCTTATTTCTTTTGTCCAACATGAGTGCCATTTCTGTTTTGCTGAAACATGGGTCAAGAATCCTGTCCTGGGATGTGGGAAAGGGAGGTCTCCACATCTTTTCTTTTTAGGCCCCCATCAGGACACTTGGGCAATGTTCCTGTTACCTGCTCAGATTCCAAGACTGTAAGAGTACTTGTTCACTGAAAGGGTATAAGTACAAATGTTTGGTTGATATTTTGTTTGTCTGCCTGAGTATAATTATTTGTTCATGTAAGTGTCGAAGTCTGTGAGAAGAACAAAAGAAACATTTAATTTATTTAAGGCTGAGTGCTCTGACAGACAGAAAACTACCCCGAGTGGCCACTAGGATTCCTTTTTGCCAGGGGTGCTTGCTCTCTGTCAGAGGGGGAACTGGCCTGCCTAACTAATAAAATGTCTGCCTATGTTTATTATTTTGAAGGTATGAAGTTGTAACAATTGTGGTCCGAAGAGGTTTAAAGCAGGGACCAAATTCTAAAGTTAACTATTTACAAGAAGAAAGCTGGAACTAGCAAAGTCACCAAGTCTGCCCAGAAAACTCAAAAACTAAATGAATCTTATTTCTGACACCTGCCGCCACCCAATCTTAATCAGTGGTAGAGGAACGGTCTCAGAACTGTTAGTCTCAATTGGCCATTTACCTTTAATATGGTTAGTGATTACTATGCACTGTAAAACCTTCAGAAGGAAAGGAGAATGCTTTGTGGGCCACTTGGTCCTTTTTTGTGTGTGGCAGCTCTTAAGTTATTAGTTTTTAAAATCAGTACTTTTAATGGAAACACACTCAAGCAGAGGGGCTTTTCAGAGAGGTCAGGAAGTCTGCAGTGTAATGGTCACCAGTTCCCCCCATGTCACGTTCATTGGCAGGAAGCAAGTGCTTTTCCCAGTGGGAACAGAGAGAGGACTGACAGATGAAAACACCTAGGTGGGAGCACTTCCATTCGCCACCTGGGACCTGCACTGCACTCCCTGCCTCCACCCACCAGGCATCCATCTCCTCCTGGGATTGTTTTGAGTAGCTGGAGGCGGCAGGCAAGGAGGGAAATTCCTTTGTGACTCCCTGTGCCCCAATGTAACCCAAGACCCCTGGCAACTCCTTGGACACTTTTCACTGTGTTCTGTTAGGGGGCTTAAAGGCAGCAGCTGAAAATTTCCCCATTCCCCTTTTCAGGCTTATCAGAAACTGAGATCTTCATCTCTAGGAAAAAATGTGGCAGTTTAAAATTCAAGTGGCTAAAGGCCTGGGAACAGGCTGCTGGGCCTGCTCCCTCTTCCTTCTGCCTTTTCTAAATATTTTAAAATAGCATATAATACTGAAACATTGATTGCTAGACATGTTTAGGAATACTTAATGGAAGGTCTGAGGCATGGTTATGCATTTTTTAAGGACATTGAAAGAAAGTTTAAAGGCTAATTTGAAACTGTGAAATTTGTGAATGAGGTATATGTGATGAGAAGGAAACAAAAGTTGAAAGAAAGAAAAGGGCAGCAGCAAATAGGAAGGAATTAGTATGACTATTGTAGGAAGCAGGGGCACTGAAAGAGAGAATATCCTAGTAGGTTAATAAAGGAGGGCCAGGGGAAAATCCAGGCTCTGAAGGGTTTATACTCAGGGAAGGGAATAGGGCCAGGACTCCTTTTCCTTGAACCCCTGAGAACCCAAAATAATGTTTTTTACTAATAGGACCCCTAGTTAGTTTCCTGGTGGATAGTGGAGCAGTGGGACCCATTACCTCTAAGAAGACATCAGTCCAGGAAGCACCAAGACAAATTATCTGCTTTCCTTGGATATCAAAAGGACTCTGGACCTCGGAAGGAACATGGTAACGCATTCATTTTTTTATCATGCCCAGAATGCCCATTCCCCTACTTCCACGTGACCTCCTACAAAAACTACAAGCCACCATATCCTTTGAGAGGGATGGAGCACACCTCACTGTGGATCCAAGGAACCCAGGTCTGATTACATCCTCCCTTGCCTGTATTTTTTTAACCTGTCCTCTCTCAAAGGAATATCTCTTGCAGGAATGGAAAAAGCAGTGCCAGGGGAAGAGCATAAACCCTCTACCTACTTGGAGGAATTACGGTGTCTCTATTCCATGGTCTGGGCAGAAAACAACCCCCAGGGTTTGGCAAGTTATCAAGCTCCTGTCGTAGTCCAATTGAAAGCCACCCCGACTCCAGCTCGGCTGCTGAATTGGACCAAAGTGAAACAACGGGCCTTTGAAGAGCTAAAGAAGGCTCTCATCTCAGCACCTGCCCTAACCTTGTCAGACATCACTAAGCCCTTCCACCTCTACGTGAGTGAGGTAAGGGGCATTGCCAAAGGGGTTCTCACTCAGACTCTAGATCCCTGGAAGAGACCTGTAGCCTATCTGTCTAAGAGAATAGACCCCCTGAGAGCAGGGTGGCCAGCGTGCCTCTGATCAGTGGCTGCCACAGCATTGCTGGTGAAGGAGGCAGAAAAATTGACTCTGGGCAAGGAACTAGCCCTGACAACACCCCATGCTGTGGAGGCCCTCCTTCAAGGTGCTCCAGAGAGATGGATGTCAAACACCAGGATCACCCAGTGCCAAGCTCTTCTCCTGGACCAGCCCCGCATCCAGTTCCATAAGACACTGGCTATCAACCCTGCCAGCCTGCTTTCAGATGATGATCCAGAGAAACCCATTCAGGACTGCATAGAGGTAACAGATGCAGTACAAACAGCTCACCCAGATGTCCCGCTATCATCACCCAGCGAGGTACTGTTCATAGATGGGAGCAGTTATGTTCAGGATGGGATCTGATATGCAGGGGCAGCGGTAGTCACCCTGGACCACATCATTTGGGCACAGTACCTGAACAGGGGGACATCAGTACAAAACGCTAAACTTTTGGCCATGATCCAGGCCCTCCGATGGGGACACCATGCCATCCTCAGAAAAAGAGGGTTATACACTTCAGCCGGAAAGCACATTAAAAATAAGGAAGGGATTTTAGCCTTGTTAAAGGCCATCTGGCTCCCAAGGGCAGATGCAATAGTGCACTGCAAAGGACATCAGAAAGGGAAGACAACTGAAGGCAGAGGAAATAGAGCTGCATATCAAGCTGCAAAGGAAGCCGCCCTAAAAGCACCGGGGCCTATACAAGTATTAGTAACCCTGCCAGACCCGGACCTACCACAGACCCCCTCCTACACCAAACAAGAGGAAGAATTGGCAGAACAGAAGCAAGCCATCAAAGGACCAGATGGTTGGTGGACCCTACCAGATGACAGACTGTTGGTCCCAGAGGCTCTAGGTCAGGCATTAGCTCCCTAGTTACACCAGGCTACCCACCTAGGCATCGCCAAGACTTCTGAACTTCTGTGAGGCAGAGCTTAGATAAGATAATTAAAAGCATAGTCACTAGATCTACTATCTGTGCACAGGTAACTACTAAGCAACGTAAGAGGGTCCCCCTGGGAATTCGGGCCCCAGAGAAATTCCCTAGGAGAGCATTGGGAGGTGGATTTCACAGAGATTAAGCCACCAGTGTCAGGATACAAGTACCTTCTAGTTCCTATAAACACCTTCTCAGGTTGGGTTGAAGCATATCCCACCGAGACAGAAACTGCCTACATAATAGTCAAGAAATTACTCCAGGAAATTATACCTAGATTCAGGCTACCATTAGTCATAGGATCAGATAACGGCCCCGCCTTCGTAGCCAAGGTATCTCAGAGTATAGCTCAAGCCTTTGGCATAAATTTGAAACTCCATTGTGCATACTGGCCACAAAGTTCAGGACAGGCATGAGCAGGACTCTAAAAAGTACTTTAACTAAATTTGTCCTAGAAACCAGTGAAAAGTGGACCAACCTTCTGCTCTTCGCCCTCTTATGGTCCAGGTACACAACCTACTGGAAGGGGTTCCCCCCTTTTGAGATCATGTATAATAGATCTCCACCCATTCTTCCCAAGGTCAGGGAGAAACTGAAAGGTGGAATTAATAACTTGCTCAAGTCCTTACAGGCTGTGCAGTATACCCAGAGAGCCACCCATAAGCTTGTTTGAAATGCACTGCCAGTGCCCACCACGGACCCACACATCCCTTCCAGCCTGGGGACTCAGTGTGGGTAAAAAGTTCACTGCCCAAGGATTCACCCCAACCTGAAAGGGACGCTACACTGTTATCCTGAGCATGCCCACGGCTGTTAAAGTAGACGGCATATAGACCTGGCTACACCACTCTCAGCTCCTCACCAGGAAACGGCCTGGATCCTGGCAGCCAGTGGCCTCACCCATGAGATCTCTAGCCCAGGTTCCATGCAGGCCAGAAGGAGACTCGTCACCTGCAGGAGGGGGAACTAGATTTCAGTGAGGACAGTACTAATGGGGACCATGGTACCAGGGGCCTTGGTAACTGTAAGAACCTTTTTGCTAGCCAGTGAGAAAGTCTAGGCCTAGATGTGCTAGGGGAGTGGAAAGCAGGAACAGAACAGAGTATGCCCTTAAAAGAAGTGTGGTCAGTAAATGGAAAACTAATTGTGCCAAGAAGGCAGTTTAGAAAAATTAATGCAGTCAAACTACTTGAAGTTAGGGGGCAGTACAATCCCCTAATAATAAGGATGAGTCCGTGATTTGACTCATGCACATAAAACCAGTGGGGAATGAAGCATGGTAGCAATCATCTCAAGTAGAAACTGTAATTTGGGTTCTGTACTTATTTGTTTGCTAAAACAATAAAAAGTTATTTTGATTTTCTGAACTGATGTATGCTATCCCAATACTGCAATGCTGATGGTTTGAATATCCCATTGGGAGCCAGGACAGCTCAATTATCCTAAATTTTCTCAGTAGCTACAGATAATAAGTTTCGGTTGACTCAGTGGTCTCCGAATCTGGACAGCACAATTATTCTAAACTAGAGGCCTGGTGCATGAAATTCATGCATGGGGGATGGGTGACCTTCAGCCAACTTGCTCTCTCTCCAATCTGGGACCTCTTGAGGATGTCCAACTGCCCATTTAGGCCCGATCCAGGACATCCCTCTCACAATCCAGGACTGCTGGCTCCCAACTGCTCACCTGCCTGCCTTCCTGATTTCCCCTAACCACTTCTTCCTTCTGGCCTGATCACCCCTAACCACTCCCCTGCCAGTGTGATTGATGCCTAACTGCTCCCCTGCCAAACTGTTTGCCCCTAACTGTCCACCCCTTCAGGCCTGGTCACCCCTAACTGCCCTCCCCTGCAGGCCTGGTCCCTGCTAACTTGTGGTGGCTATCTTGTGTCCACATGGGGGAAGTCATTTTGTGTGTTGGAGTGCTGGTCAATCTGTATATTACTCTTTTATTAGATAGTATAGAGTCTGGTGCACAGGTGGGGGCCAGCTAGTTTGCCCTGAAGGGTGTCCCAGATCAGAGTGGGAATTTCCTTGGGGCATTGGGTTGCCTGAGTGAGAGGCCTGTGGTGGTTTGCAGGCTGGCCATGCCCCCTGGTGACCCAAGCGAAGGCCCTGATATCTGGGATTTATTTATCTTCTACAATTGAAATTTTGTAGCCTGGAGCAGAGCCAAGCCTTCTGCTCTCTCTGTGGTGGCAGCCATTGAAACTTTGTTGCCTTAAGTGGAAGCATGGGCCGGCCAGGGTATGCAGAAAGCTTGGCTTCCTCCATCACCAGGGGCAACCAAAGCCTCCCTCCTGCTCTCTTTGTGGCTGTAGCCATCTTGGTTGGGTTAATTTTCATACTTGCTCCTGATTGGATGGTGGGCATGGATTGTGGGTGTAGTGGAGGTACGGTCAATTTGCATATTGCTCTTTTGTTAGATAGAGTTGTCCTGGTGGTTCCAGATAATATGTTTCTGTTTATTGAGTGATTCGTAGATATTTTAGATAACTAACTTGCTTAATTTCGCTTCTGTAAAATGCTTTTCACTAAACAAGTTCCTCATTCCAGACCCAAAGATGTAATTGATACTTTTGTGATATTCTGCCAATATAAGCCAGATGTAGCAAGCTGTTTGGGGCTGTGAGGTTTGAAGTGCTGAATGGCTTCCTCATATTCCACCAGCTTTTAATAAGTGACCCTATAATTTGACTTCTTGAGGCATCCTTTGTAAGATGGGAGTACACTACAACAAAGATGCAATCCTAGTCCCTTTTATATCAATAACTACTCTGTAGTAAATACTATAATAGACTGTGGAAGACAGTGTGTGTTTAGAATACAGGCTTAATCAAAAAGAAAAATGTTTGTTAACTAGGTAATGAAGAAAAGAATACTTTTCTATTGATGTTTGAGAGGGATGATATGGAAAAAATAAATGAATTGAAACAGACATATCATGAAAACAATGAGAATCTCATACTTTCTTATTTTTAAAATACTTCCTTGTTCACATATTCTGAAATCATGCCAGAAGTTTAGGAAATAATTTATGATTAAGTGAGATTAAGTGAGAAGCATGAAACTTGTTAACCCTTTGTCCTCTTCAGGAGGCCATCTCCACATCAATAAATTCAAGATTATTTATTATCTTTTCTCATTTTGTGTCATTTGGTCAGAAAATATAAGCCACTTATATTTGACCATGTTGATGAGTGTGTCAGCTTTGTCATTTCACAGGTTTATTTCCCAAGTAACAGACATTCATTTTATCTTTTTATGCTTCTGCTACTCTTAACCAATAAAATCCAGGATACTGGAGCCATCATGTGCATCTAGACAACTGAGGACATTCATTTTGTCCCCAGTCTGTATGATTTTGTACAAGTTCTTACCCTGACTAGATTTCAATTTCTTAATCTGTAAAATGATTTAAAATAGATATGTGCTGCCCTAACCAGTTTGGCTCAGTAGATAGAGTGTCAGCCTGTGGACTTAAAGATCCCGGGTTCGATTCCGGTCAAGGTAAAGGGCATGTACCTTGGTTGCGGGCTCCTCCTCCTCCTCCTTTATAGTGTCAACAATAAAGATAAAGAAAAAATATTTTAACCAACCACTTGTACTTATTAAGCCTTTATATACAGAATACTTATTACTGTCCTAGTTACTGCAGAGAATTAAAATAGACTTCTCTGACCACAAAATGCTTTAATTTGGCCCAGAGGAAACAAAATTTAATCCCAAGAAACTATTGAGGACTAATATTAGATAATACATAATCAAATGCCAAATTCTGTGGTATAAGTAAGCAGTTCTCATTTTTTTTTACTTCTAAAACATACATAAAAATATTTCCTATATAAATGAATCTTCACTTGCTTAAGATAATCATACAAGAGTATCCAGCATTCTGATAACTTAATCCCTTCTCTTCCATCCAAGAAATTGTATCTATCTGATTGAAAGGGATATCTATTTTAAGACTAATCCACTTGGAGATATATATATAAACATTATATGTATAATGTTAATAATAATAATAATACATTTATTTTGGGAGATAATACCCTATTTAATAAAATGGTAATATGCAAATTAACTGTCACTCTGTCTCAAAGATGATAGTGCCCATAACCACAAGATGGCAGTGTCCAGTTCTCTCAGCCCCACCAGAGTCTCCCAGTCCAGGAGAGCAGATGCTGAGAGCAGGCAGTGTGAGCGGCCTGATGGATGCATGATTCATCATAGCAGCAACGAGGCAAGCATTCTGCACCTGGCCATGGATGGGCCTCTGGGCTGCAAAGAGCCTCTGGGCAGCAGACACTGGGTGGCCAGGCCCCACAGAGAGTTAATGCTACATGGATTTGTGCACAGGGCTACTAGTGAATATATATAAAAATCTCTCCCAAAATAAATGTATTATTATTATTAATATATTAAAACACATTTCACAATTGGTGCTGCAACACCATGGTTGAGCATGCTCTGAAGAAACTTCAGATTCCATAAGACCTAAGCCAAAATAAAGATTACTATGGGATTAAATAATTCCCAAGGACTTCATTGAGGCAAAGGACAAAAGACTTCCTGAAAGTAGGTAAGAAAGCTATAGCTAGACCATGAAGAGTGTGGAAGAGAGAATAAATATGAGTGAACAGGAAGCAGTGAGGATACAGACCTGAAGTGGAGGATTTTTATTAAGGAGCAAAGAGAGACAGGTATGCTTAGATAAGTCAAGACCAGTTTATGGCAGGCCACAAAATCCTAGCTGAAGCATTCACAGTTGATCCCAGTGGCAACAGGGAGCTATTATACAGACTCAAATAAAGTTCAATAGAAAAAGGTTTTCTGTGCTCTGTGTGTGTATTTGTGTATGAATGTAACAAGGTCAGGGTAAAAAAAAAAAAAAGGAGCAGGGCAAGATTTATCTTTTTTATAGACCTTTTATAAAGTGGTGAAAACTAAAGCCTGGCATTTTAATACCATTTGATGAGACTTCATACATTTTAATTAATGTTAAACTGATTTATAAGCTATGGTGTTATACACAAATGGCACAAATAAAATAAAGGAAAACATGAGGAGAAACCAAGATGGTGGCATAGGTAAACACCTAAACTGCTGCCTTGCACAACAATAACAAAATTACAACTTAAAGAGAAAATGGACGCCATCAAGAACCACAGGAAAGCTGGCTAAGTGGAAATTATACAACTATAAGGAAAGAGGAAAGCACATTGAGACTCAGAGGAGCTGCAAAAGACTGAGGTATGGAACTATGTGTGCAGAGAGGACTGACTGCTTAGTGCATGGGCAGCTGAGTGTGTGGTTGGCTTTCTAAAGAGGGAGGGAGATGGAGGCTCCCGACTGCGCTGAATTCCAGTTCCAGGTGAGTTTCTGTAAACTCAGACTCATTCAGGGAGAAATTCTACTGTCTGGTAGCAAGGGAAACTTGAGGGCGGCTTTCTCCCAGAGGTGATTGCAGTGATTACTGAGAGACTGAGACCCAGGGGCTGCACAGGCAGGGCTGATGGAAAGCCAAGGCTGTATGCTCTGCCCTGAGACTCTGCTCCATCCAAGCTGAGTACAGAGGCTTTTACAAATTTGCAAGTCTTGTCTCATAAGGGTGTCTCCAGAACAAAAGTTCTCCCAGCATAGACACAGCTGATCTCCACAGCCAATCGGCCTGGAGGTCAATTCTTCCCAGTGATACCAACAACAATCAAGACTTAACTACAACATGGCTGTGCACACAAGCCACAAAAGGATGCACCAAAAGTGTCCACTTCAGGTAAATGGGGGAGGCTGAGCCACTGGGCACTATAGGACACCTACGACACAAAAATACTCTACCAACTCAGGAAAGCAGTGAAAATGTGGAGAAAAAAAGCAGATCACAAATGAAAGAAATGGAGGAAAGCAAACAACTGTAAACCATGGTAATAAGGTTTTTCAAGAATGTCCCAGAAAAGATGGATAAATTTAGTGAGACCCAAGAGGAGATGAAAAAGGACCAACTAGAAATTAAATATACACTGACTGAAATAAAAAAAAATATATTATACAGAAACCTAGCAGCAAGCTAATAGACCACAGGAATCCAGTCAAAGATTTGAAATACAAAGAAGCAAAAAAACACGCAACTGGAAAAGCAAAAAGCAAAAAAAAAAAAATTGAAGTATTTGAAGATAGTGTAAGGAGCCTGTGATACAACCTGAAGGATACCAACATCAGAGTAATGGGGGTGCCAGAAAAAGAGAGACAACAAGATACTGAAAACCTACTTAAAGAAATAATGACTGAAAACTTCTCCCAACTGGTGAAAGAAATAGAATTACAAGTTCAGGAAGTGCACAGAACCCCAAACAAAAGGAATCCAAAGAGGAACATACCAAGAAACATCATAATTAAAATACCAAGAGCAAAAGACAAAGCTAATATTAAAAGCAGCAAGAGAAAAACAGTTAATTACCTACAAGGGAGCACCCATACTATTGTCAGCTGATTTCTCAACAGAAACTATGGAGGCCAGATGTGAGTGGCAAGAAATATGCAAAGTGATGAATAGCAAGAACCTACAACCAAGATTACTCTATCCAGCAAAGCTATCATTCAGAATTGAAGGGCAGATAAAGACCTTCACTGATAAGAAAACGCTAAAGGCGTTAATCAACACCAAACCAGTATTATATGAAATGCTGAAAGATATTCTTTAAGAAGAGAAAGAAAAAGAAAAAAGTAAATATATAAATAATGAAAAACAAATATATGTCTATCAAAAGTGAATCTAAAAATCAAATGAATAAAAAAAAATCTGATGAACAGAATAAACTGGTGAATAGAATAGAATCAGGGACATAGAAAGGGAGTGGACTGACAATTTTCAGGGGGGAAAAGGTGTGGAGGGTGTGGGAAGAGACTGCACAAAAATCATCCACCTATGGATGAGGACAGTGGCGGGCATGTAAGGGCAGAGAGTGAGGTGGGAACCGAGTGGAGGGGAGCAACATCAGCACAGCTGCGGCTGCAGCCATACACAGATCCAGGCTTGCAATCTCCCAGGTCACCAAGTGTGTACAGGTCACCGAGTGTATGGGCACCAAGAGCTTGCACCACGGTTTTGGCTGTGCCACAGTTTCATCTTCAGCCACCCACTAGCCCCTACCTTAAGAACTCCCATCACTACAGTTCCCCAGTTTGCAGTGTGTGTTCATGCCAGTGTTCTGGTTGCCCAGTTTGTGGTGTGCCCTTCTATCTGGTTGATTGAGCTCCTTGATCACTGGTGTTTGCAGTGTGCCCTCGAGGCCGCCACCCAAGGCAGGTTTTCAATAGCACGTCACTGGCGGTCCACCCCCTAAACATGGACTGGGAGCCAATGGGAGCCCCCTCGGGTGTGATTTTTTTAACTCAGGAAACCACAGCCACACCTCTCCAGGGTGTAGGCTCCTGAAACACATCACCCAGACAGACGGGTCCTTGTGTATCCCCCCTGGGCATGCATGATCTCAATTAAGGGTGCAAAACAGCAAAAATAGGGACACTTCCCTCCATGGCTGCCGACTTCTAGACACCACAGTTGTGCTGCTCAAGCTTGCAGATCTACATCAAGAGAACCCAAATAGCTCAAATAGGAAACTACAATAAATTAACAAACACAGGAGAACTGAGAGAATACACCAGTAGCATCATGCCCCCCAAAAAAAAACACTTGGGTAGTAAAGCAATAGGATCTACAATTAAAACATTAGAGGAAAACATGGGAAGGCAAAAAAGCAATTCCCAAATGAAAGAAAAAGAGGAATCACCAGAAAGGGAGTTAGATGAAATTGAAGTGAGCAGCCTTTCAGAGAAAGAATTCAGACTAATGGTTTTGAGGATGTTTAAATGGATGAAAGACAAAAACACAAAACTCAAGGACAATATCACACAACTCAATGAGAACTATAAGGAGCTGAATGAGAATGTCACTAACATGAAAGGAAACCAAGAGGAGATGAAAAATGACATAGCTGCCATAAGGAATACAATGGAAGGTCTAAACAGTAGACTAGAAGAGGCTGAGGACTGCATCAGTGAATTAGAAAACAAGGTAGGAAAAAACACACAAACACAGCAACAACTGGGAAAAAGACTTAAAAAAACAAGAAGAGAGCCTAGGGGAGCTTTGGGACAACAGAAAACAAAACCACATACACTTAATTTGGATACTAGAAGAAGTAGAAGAAAAGCAAGGAATAGAAAACCTATTTGAAGAAATAAGGACAGAAAATTTCCCTAAAATGGGCAAGGAAAAAAATATTAAAGTCCAAGAAGTAGAAATAGTCCCAAACAAGCTGAACCCCAAAACACTGACACCAAGACACATCATAATTAAATTGGCGAACACTAATGACGAAGTAAGAATCTTAAAGGCTGCCAGGGAGATACAGAAAGTTACCTACTAGGGATCTCCTATTAGAATATCAACAGATTTCTCAAAAGAAACACATCAAGCCAGAAGGGAATGGAATGAAATATATATATAAAGTGGTACAAAGCAAGGGTCTGAACCCAAGAATACTATGCCCAGCAAGGCTATCATTCAAAATTGAAGGTGAAATCAGGAGCTTTAGATACAAGAAAAGGCTAAGAGAGTTTATCACTACCAAGCCAACAATGCAAGAAATGCTAAAGGACTGCTGTAAAAAGAAGAAAGAGAAAGGCAAGAAAATAAAAAAACAAACACTAAGGAAAAATATGACAACAATCATGAAATTGCCAATAATATCATTAAACATAAATGGGTTAAATGCACCAATCAAAAGACATAGGGTAGCTGAATGGTTAATAAAACAGGACCCATACATTTGCTGCCTAGAAGAGACCCACCTCAGAGAAAAGGATTCACACAGACTGAGAGTGAAGGGATGGAAAAACATTTTTCAGGCAAATAGAAATGAGAAAAAAGCTGGGGTGGTGATACTTATATCTGATCAAATAGACCTCAAAGTAAAGGCTATAACAAGAGATAAGGAAGGCCACTACATAGTACTAAAAGGAGAAATTTATTAAAAAGATATAACCCTGGTAAACATATACTCACCTAATACAGGAGCCCATAAATACATAAAAAAAAAAAACTCCTGGAGGATACCAAGGGAGAGATCGACAACAATACAATCATAGTAGGGGATTTTAATACAATACTGACATCTCTGGATAAATACTCCAGACAAAAAATCAGTAAAGAAACAGCAATTCTAAATAACTCACTAGATCAGATGGACCTAATTGACATCTTCAGAGCATTTCACCCCAAAGCTACAGAATGTACTTTCTTCTCAAGTGCACATGGGACATTCTCAAAAATAGACCACATATTGGGTCACAAGCAAAGTCTCCCCAAATTCAAAAAGATTGAAATCATATCAAGCATTTTCTCAGACCACAATGGCATAACATTAGAAATAAACTACATTAAAAACATTCCAAAAAATTCAAACACTTGGAAATTGAATAACATGTTACTAAACAATGATTGGATAATAAATGAGAACAAAGAAAAAATTAAAAATATTCTGGAGACTAATGGCAATAAAAACACAACAACGCAAATGCTATGGGACACAATGAAAGCAGTGCTGAGAGGTAAGTTTATAGCTCTACAGGCCTACCTCAAAAACAGGGAAAAATGGTAATGAATCACGTAACTCAACAACTCAAAGAATTAGAAAGAGAGCAACAAGAAAAGGCCACTGTGAGCAGGAGGAAGAAAATAATAAAGATCAGAGCAGAAATGAATGACAGAGAGACAAAAAAAAAACTATACCAAAAATCAACAAAACATAGAGCTGGTTCTTTGAAAGAATAAACAAGATTGATGAACCTCTAGCCAGGCTCACCAAGAAGCAAAGAGAGAGGAACCAAATAAACAAAATTAGAAATGAGAGAGATGAAATAACTACAGACCCCACAGAAACACAAAGATTGTTAAAAAAACATTATGAACAACTCTATTCTAAGAAATTTCACAACCTAGAAGAAATGGACAGATTCTTAGAAAAACACAACCTTCCAAAACTCACACAGGTAGATTCTAAAAATCTCAACACGCTGATAACCATGGAACAAATTGAAGCAGTCATCAAAAAGCTTCCAGTAAACAAAAGCCCAGGGCCAGATGTCTTCACAGAGGAATTTTTCCAAAAATTCATAGAAGAAGTAAAACCCATTCTTCTCAGACTATTTCAGAAAATTCAAGAGGAACACTTCCAAACCCTTTCTATGAAGCCAGCATAAGCCCAATACCAAAACCTGATAAAGATAACACAATGAAAGAGAATTACAAACCAATAATCCTCATGAACATAGATGCCAAAATCCTCAACAAAATTCGTGCAAATCAAATCCAGCAGTATGACAGAAAGATCATACAACATGACCAAGTAGAATTTATCCCAGTGATGCAAGGATAGTACAATATACACAAATGAATAAACATGATATATCACATAAACAAATTGAGAGATAAAAATCACATAATCATATCAATTGATACAAAAAATAATAATTTGACAAAATCCAACACACTTTCTCAATAAAAACTCTCAGCAAGGTGGGAATAGAAGGATCATACTTCAACATAGTAAAAGCCATATATGACAAACCCACAGCCAACATCATACTCAATGGGAAAAACTAAAACCATTTCCCCTAAAAACAGGAACAAGACAGGGATGCTCACTCTCACCACTCCTATTTAACAAAGTGCTGGAAGTATTAGTCCTTGCTATCAGACAAGAAAAAGGAATGAAAGGCATCCAAATAAGAAAAGAATAAATAAAACTATTCTTATTTGCAGATGACATGATACTATACATAGAAAACCCTAAAGACTCCATCAAAAATTATTAGACTTAATAATTGAATTCAGCAATGTAGCAGGATACAAAATTAACACCAAGAAATCTTTGGCATTTCTATATACCAAAAATGAACTTACAGAAAGAGAGACAGAAACAGCAACCCCATTTACCATCGCAACAAAAAAATTAAGATACCTAGGAATAAACTTAACTAAGGAGGTAAAAGACCTATACGCAGAAAACTACACAACACTAAAAAAGAGATAGTGGAAGACATAAACAGATGGAAGAACATACCATGTTCATGGATTAGAAGAATCAATATCGTCAAAATGTTCATTCTACCCACAGCAATTTATCAATTCAATGCAATCCCATGAAAATACCAAAGGCATACTTCACAGTCCTAGAACAAACTTTCCAAAAATTCATCTGGAATAAAAAAAGACCCCAAATAGCTGCAGCAATTCTTAGAAAGAAGAACAAAGTAGGAGGGATCTCAATGCCAAATTTCCAGCTGTATTACAAAGCCACTGTTCTCAAAACAACCTGGTACTAGTGCAAGAACAGACACATAGATCAATGGAATAGGATAGAGAACCCAGAAATCGACCCAAACCACTATGCTCAATTAGTATTTGACAAATGAGGCATGAACATACAATGGAGTCAAGACAATCTGTTCAACAAATGGTATTGGAAAAATAGGACAGAAACATGCAAAATAATGAAACTAGACCACCAACTTACTCCATACAAAAAAATAAACTCAAAATGGATACAGGACTTAAACATATGAAAGGAAACCATAAAAATACTAGAGGAATCAACAGTCAGCACAATTTCCAACATATACAGAAGGAACTTCTTCACTGACACGGCTCCTCGGACAATAGAAACTAAAGAAAAAAATAAACAAATGGGACTACTTCAAAATAAAAAGCTTTTACACAGCAAAGGAAACCATCAACAAAACAACAAGAAAGCCCACTGCATGGGAGAACATATTTTCCAATGATATCAATGATAAGAGTTTAATCTCCAACATTTACAGGGAACTCATACAATTTCCCAAAAAGAAGATAAACAACCCAATGAAAAAATGGGCAAGTGATCTAAATAGGTACTTCTCAAAAGAAAATAGAAGGAAGGCCAAGAGACACATGAAAACCTGCTCAAAGTCACTAATCATCAGAGAGATGCAAATCAAAACAACAATGCAGTACCATCTCACATCAGTCAGAATGGCTATCATAACCAAATCAACAAATGACAAGTGTTGGTGAGGATGCGGAAAAAAAGGAAACCTCGTGCACTGCTGGTGGGAATACAGACTTGTGCAGCCACTGTGGACAACTCTATGGAGTCTTCTCAAAAAACTAAAAATGGAACTCCCATTTGACCCAGTGATCCCATTTGTAGGAATATACACGAAGAAACTAGAAACTCCAATCAGAAAGGATATATGCACCCCTATGTTCATAGCAGCACAATTCTCCAAAGCTAAGATTTGGAAACAACCTAAGTGCCCATCAACAGATAATTGGATAAAAAAACTGTGGTACAGCTACACAATGGAATACTATACTGTGGTAAAAAAAGGAGCTCTTACCATTTGCAACAACATGGATTGAGATGGAAAGCATTATGATTAGTAAAATAAACCAGGCTGAGAAAGACAAATATCACATGATCTCACTCATCTGTGGAATATAATGAATGACATAGACTGATGATCAAGATCAGATCCAGAGAATGAGAAATGTTGATCAAAATATCAAACCTCAAGGAAGGCGGGTGCTGGTGGGAATAAGAGGGCAAGATCAACAGAGGGACCTTCGTAAATGCGTATGAGCATAATCATTGGGCACAGACAATGGGGAAGGAGAGGCATGAGAGGGAATCCATACAGTGGTCACCATAACCTTAAGAGAAATTGCTTCATTCGACAAAGATTTTTAAATAAAATTCTGTAACATGAAAATAATTTTGAAAGGAAATAAAGAGAAGTTTTCTTTAAGTGTCATAAGGATTGTAATTGAAAGTCAATAAATTTGGCCTCTAGAGCTAAGGTAACTAATCTGTGTTTTTGCCTCCCTGAAAAAGTTTATATAAAGTTACAAAAAGAAATAGCCCGTGTGAAAATGAATTGCCATGGCTTAGAGCAAAGAATATCCTTACATGATATTATCCTACAATATCATTTAATTTTTGATATTTCACAACAGCATATTGTACAACTATCCCAAACAAACGTACAAACTAATTCTTTGAATGTTTGGCAGCAATTTAAAAAGAGGACATGAAAGGATTTAATTCCTTTCAGGAGGAATTGAGGCACTGGGAAGGCACTTGAGCATCCTATACTGGCCCTCTTTCTTCTTTGCCAAGAGGGACCCTCTTCTCACAACCCAATGGCCCTCAGCTATAGCCTGAGCTCTCTATTCACGCTGAGGTTGAAGCGTCGATGTGGCTGGTATAATGGATCTGTCTCTGGCCAAATGGTGTGAGAAGGAACCTGAATTTCCCGAGATAAGTGATCAATTCCAGGGCCCCCACCAGCAGGTGAGGGAATCCCCAAGGTAGGTGGTAGGCATGGAGGCCATGGGGGCATAGGCTACCATGGAGACAGAACTGAACCTCACAGCACCCTGCTTGGCCCCGGAGGATGACCTGTTAGCCAGAGAAGGGTTAGATTCCTCAGGGAAGGAACAGCCTGAGACAGGCACAATAGCAGATGGGCCATCAGGAGAGAACTTGGGGGTCAATAGAGGTAGGGCACAGATTCTCACCCCCCACAACTTTGCAGGAGTCTGAACTTTCATCCCTTCTTAGGGAGGTCTCCTGCCTCCATGGATACCTTGTTTCCCAAGCTCAGCATAGATCAGGACCCACCCAGGTAACAGACAGACATGTGGCCCAGCTTAGATCAGGGCCTAGGTAACAGACAGAAACATACCGACTGCAGCTGCCCTATATCTAAATTCAGCCTAGCACTAGGAATGCTCAGTGCCTACTCAAGAATGCAAATAAACTTTTCCACTAATATTTACAGGGTAATCTAAGATTGTTGGTAGAGTATTAAATTTGACGTAAAAGAGTTATCAAGATTTCAGATTAATTTAAATTGGTGAATTGAAATGAGTGAACACCCAAGAAAGTTTAAGTATGTTTCTAAAGTATTAATTAAAATTTATATTGATAGTTTATCTCATGGTAAAATTACTTAGTATGCAATGAACATAAAACAGGGATATTTGTGTGCAAAAAATTAAAATTTAAAGTTATCAAGATTGCATTAAAATTTTTTTTTAAAACTCTCCATTAATCAAGAAAAAAAGCGGGGGGAGAATAGGATAATATCATGTAAGAAAAAATATCTGGTAAGTAAATTACATCTAGAAAATTTTCACTTTAGAAAATTAATTTTCATTTGTAATACTAACAGCAAGACACCCATGTAAAACTCACATGGTGTCAAAATAAGCCAAAGGAAAAGCGGAAAGGCAAAAATAAAAAGGACCCCAAGTCCATTTTATAGAAAGGATTCCTTTATTAATTCTTGGTCAAGAATATGTTTATATACTTTCAGAAAACAACTCCAAGACCATGTGGACTCCTGCAACAGAGAGGAACTGACAGGTCTGCTCCAAACAAGAACACAAGAGGAGAAACAGTCCAGAGATGCAAGAAGCTGACGATGCCTTGCCATGCGAGCAGTCAGCAGCTGTGCATCGCTACAGGATGCCTAGGACCAAACCAGAGAGGGTCATACCTGCATTGCCACCATTTGTCCACTATCCATATACCATTGATGACATGTACACATAAGGAACTGTTTGACATTGAAACTGGGACTGAAAGCTATTGGACATTGAAATTGAGACTCAAATATATTTTTTTCTCTTGTGGGTTAATTTCTAGCCTACTGGGGAAGGATGTTTTTAAAGACCAAGAATCAGGGTGTAGGGGAGAAGCAGATGTAGAGGCAAAAAAGAAATGAACAGACTGTCGTGCTACAGTGGGAAGGCAGGGGAGGTTGAGAGAGAAGGGCTGGAAGAGATCAACTGAAGGACTTGTATGCATGTATGTAAGCATAGCCGATGGATACAGGGCATTGGGGGTTGGAGGTGGAGACACAGGTGAGGGCAATAGGGGAAAAAATAAAAACAAAAATAGAAACATAATTATAATAATATAAAATAAAATAAATAAAAAGAAAAAGAGGAAATAAAAGGCATCCAAATTGAAAATGAAACAGTAAAGCTGTCCTTATTTGCAGATAACATGATACTGTACATAAAAAACCCAAAGAACTCCATCCAAAAACTAATTGACTTAATCAATGAATTTGGCAATGTAGCAGGATACAAAATTAATGCCAAGAACTCTATGGTATTTCTATACACTAATAGTGAACTTACAGAAAGAGAGCCTAAAAAAGCAATCCCATTTACCAACACACCAAGAAAACTTAGATATGTAGGAATAAACTTAACTAAGGAGGTAAAAGACTTATATGCAGAAAACTACAGGACACTGAAAAAAAGAAGATAGGGGAAGACATAAACAGATGGGAGAGCATATTATGCTCATGGATTGGGAGATACAACATCATTAAAATGTCCATACTACCTGAAGCCATCTATAGATTCAATGCACTACCCATTAAAATACCAAGGACATGTTTCACAGACCTAGAAAGAACTCTCCAAAGATTCATTTTGAAGAAAAAAAAAAAGACCTCGAATAGCCACAGCAATCCTGAGAAAGAAGAATAAAGTAGGTGGGAATCTCAATACCAGATTTCAAGCTATATTACAAAGCAACTATTCTCAAAACAGCCTGGTACTGGCACAAGAACAGACATATAGACCAATGGAATAGAATAGAGAATCCAGATATACACCCAAACCACTATGCTCAATTAATATTTGACAAAGGAGGCATGAACATATAATGGAGTCAAGACAGCTTCTTCAATAAATGGTGTTGGGAAAATTGGACAGATACATGCAAAAAAATGAAACTAGACCACCAACTTACACCATACACAAAAATAAACTCAAAATGGATACAGGATTTAAACCTAAGATGGGGAACCATAAAAATACTAGAAGAATCCACAGGCAGCACTATCTCATACATATGCCTAAAGAACTTCCTCACTGATACTGGCCCTAGGGCAATGGAAGCTCAAGAGAAAATAAACAAATGGAACTACATCAAAATAAAAAGATTTTGCACAGCAAAGGAAACCATCAACAAAACAACAAGAAAGACCACTATATGGGTCCTATACTATGGGAGAACATATTTGCAAATGTTATCACTGATCAAATTTTAATCTCCAACATCTACAGCCAACTTACACAACTTAATAAAAAGAAGATAAATGATCCAATAAAAAAAAATGGGCAAGGGACCTAAATAAAACCTTTTCAAAAGATGACAGACGGAAGGCCAAGAGACACATGAAAACATGCTCAAAGTCACTAATTACCTGAAAGATGCAAATCAAAACAACAATGCGATACCATCTCACAGGTGTCAGAATGGCAATCATCAAGAAATCAACAAACCACAAATGTTGGTGAGGATGCAGAGAAAAAGGAACCCTCCTACACTGCTGGTGGGAATGCAGATTTGCACAGTCACTGTGGAGAACAGTATGGAGTTTCCTCAAATAACTAAAAATGGAACTCCCATTTAACCCAGCAATCCCACTCTTAGGAATATATTCTAAGAAACCAGAAACACCAATCAGAAAAGATTTATACACCCCTATGTGCATAGCAGCATAATTTACAATAACTAAGATTTGGAAATAGCCTGGGTGCCCGTCAGCAGATGAGTGGATCAGAAAACTATGGTACATCTATACAATGGAATTCTATGCTGCCATAAAAAAAAGAAAGAATTCTTACCATTTGCAGCAACCTGTATGGAACTGGAGAGCATTATGCTAAGTGAAATAAGCCAGTAATAAAGGAAAAACACCACATTATCTCACTCATTTGTCGATAATAAATAACATTATAAACTGATGAACAAAAAGATAGATACAGAGGCAGTAAAGCATCAAACAGACTGTCAAATTATATCAGGAAGTTTAGGGATAGGTGGGGTAGATAAGAAATCAACCAAAGGACTTGTATGCTTGCATATAAGCATAACCAATGAACACAAGACACTGGGGGGTTAGGGTATGCCTGGGAGCAGGGACAATGGCAAGATATGTATACATGTAATACAATAATAAGAAATAAATAAAAACTACTGAAGATAACTATAAAAAAGAACTATGAAATGTATTAAAAAATTAATAAATAGTGATGAAAGGAGACTTGGCTTTTGGTGGTGAAAACACAATACAATA
Source organism: Lasiurus borealis (assembly GCA_004026805.1). Lineage (NCBI taxonomy): Eukaryota > Metazoa > Chordata > Mammalia > Chiroptera > Vespertilionidae > Lasiurus > Lasiurus borealis. The sequence continues at coordinate 36,433 of PVJN01010885.1, forward strand.
TATATTGATGATGTATATAGAATTGTACACCTGAGATTTTTATAATTTCATTGACCGATGTCATCCCAATAAATTCAATAAAAATTAAAAACAAATTTTTTAAAAATTTTAAAGAAAAAAAATGGGGCAACTGATATAAATAGGCACTTTTCAAAAGAAGACAGAAGGAAGGCCAAGAGACATGAAAACCTGCAGAAAGTCACTAATTATCTGAGAGATGCAAATCAAAACGACAATGTGGTACCAGCTCACACCTGTCAGAATGGCAATAATCAACAAATCAACAAATGACAAGCATTAGCGAAGATGCAGAGAAAAAGGTACCCTTGTGCACTATTGGTGGGAATGCAGACCGGTGCAGCCACTGTGGAGAACAGTACAGAGTTTCCTCAGAAAACTAAAAATGGATCTCCCATTTGACCCAGTGATCCCACTTCTAGGAATATCTCCCAAGAAACCAGAAACAAGAATCAAGAAGGATATATGCACCCCTATGTCCATACCAGCACAATTCACCATAGCTAAGATTTGGAAACAGCCTAGGTGCCCATCAGCAGATGAATGGATTAAAAAACAGTGGTACATTTACACAATGGAATACTAAGCTGAGGTAAAAAAGAAGGAGCTCCTACCATTTGCAACAATATGGATGGAGATGGAGAGCATTATGCTTAGTGAAATAAGCCAGGCATAGTCAAATAAATATCACATGATCTCACTCATCTGTGGAATATAATGAATGACATAGATTAATGAACAAGAACAAATCCAGAGACTGAGAAATGTCCATCAGAACATCAAACCTCGGGGAAAGTGGGAGAGATTAACATAGGAACTTGCGTACATGCATATGAGCCTAATCAGTGGACACATACAACAAGATGGTAGGGCATGTGTAGGGGGCAGGGGGTAATGGGAGAATAGAGACGCCATAAAAATAAAAATAATTCTTGCAGGAACCAATTTGGCTCAGTGGATAGAGCGTCAGCCTGCGGACTGAAAGGTCTCAGGTTCGATTCCGGTCGGGGGCATGTACCTTGCTTGCAGGCACATCTCCAATGTGGGGTGTGCAGGAGGCGGCTAATCGATGTCTCTCTCTCATCGATGTTTCTGACTTTCTATCCCTCTCCCTTCCTCTCTGTGAAAAATCAATAAAATATATTTTAAAAAATAAAAATATATTATAAGGAACAATTAATAAAATATTAAATCTAATCCATACTAGCAGTCACCATAACCTTAAGAGACATTGTTTTATATGAAAAAGATTTTTAAATGAAACTCTAGCCTGGAAATTATTTTGGAAGGAAATAAAGAGAATTTTCCTTCAAATGTCATAAGGATTGTAATTCAAAGTCAATATATTTGGCCTCTTGAGCTAAAGTAAGTAATTTGTATTTTTGCCTCCCTGACAAAGTTTAGATAAAGCTACAGAAAAAAATTGACAGCCAGTTTGAGATTGAATCGCATTGGCTTAGAGCAAAGAATATCCTTGCACGATATTATTCTACAATGTCAGTATAATTCTTGTTATTCCACAACAGCATATTGTACAACTATCCCAAACAAAATTACAAACTAATTCTTCTAATGTTTGGCAACCATTTAAGAAAGGATATGAAAGATTTAATCCCTTTCAGAAGAAATTAATGATCTGGGAAGGCACTTGAGCATTCTATACTGGCCTTTCTTACCTTTTTTGCCAAGAGGGGGATGACTGGTTTGCCAGAGACCGATAAGATTCCTCAGGGAAGGAACAACCTAAGACTGGCACAATCACAGAGGCGCCATCAAGAGAGAACTTGGGGGTCAACAGAGGTGGGGCACAGACCCTCAACCCCTCAACCTTACAGGGGCCTGAACCATCATCCCTTCTGAGGAAGGTCTCCTATCCCCATGATTGCTTCGCTTCCCACACCCAACACAGATCAGGACCCAGGTAACAGAGACTGGGCCCAACTCAGATTGGAACCGAGGTAACAGAGAGAGAGTTGGGCCAGCTCAGATCGGGACCCAGATAAGAGACAGAAACGTGGCCGACAGCAGCTGCCCTATATCTAAATTCAGCCTAGAACCAGGAATGCTCAGGGCCTACTCAAGAATGCAAATAATCTCCTCAAGACTGGTTTGTCTCAGTGGATAGAACATCGGCCTGCAGACTGAAGGGTCTCAGGTTCAATTCCAGTCAAGGACATGTACCTTGGTTGCGGGCACATCCTCAGTGAGGGGTGTGCAAGGGGCATCTGATCGATGTTTCTCTCTCATCAATGTTTCTAGCTCTGTCCCTCTCCCTTCCTCTCTGTAAAAAAAAAATCTATAAAATATACGTTTTTTTTTTTTTAAAAAAAGAATGCAAATAATCCTTTCCACTAATATTTAGAGGGCAATCTAAGATTGTTGGTAGAGTATTAAATTTGACAGTAAAAAAGTAATCAAGGTTTCAGATTAATTTAAATTGGCTAACTGAAATTAGTGAACATTCAAAAAAATTAATTATACTGGACAAAAAGCTATTTCTAAAGTTTTAACTAAAATTTTTATTGGTAGTTCAGCTCATGGTAAAATTGCTTAACATGCAATGAACATAAAACAGTCATATTTTTGTGCAAAAAATTAAAATTTAAAGTTATTAAGATTGCATTAAAAATTTACAAAAGTCTCCATTATTCAAAAAAGGGGGGATAGTGGAATAATATCATGTAAGGAAAAATATCCTGTAAGTAAATTACATCTAGAAAATTTTTACTTTAGAAAATTAATTTTCATTTGTAATGCTAACAGGAAGACACCCATGAAAAACACACATGGTATCAAAATGAGACAAAGGAAAATATTCTGGGCAAAAATAAAAAGGATCCCATATCAGTTTTAGAGAAAAGATTCCTTTATTAATTTTTGGTCAAGAATATGTTTATATACTTTCAGAAAACAACTCCAAGACCAAGTGGATTCCTGCATCAGAGAGGAACTGACAGGTCTGCTCCAACCATGAAGACAAGAGGAGAAACGATCCAGAGACAGAAGATGCTGATGAAGCCTTGCCATGCCAGCAGTCAGCAGCTGAGCATCGCTATAGGATGCCTAGGACCAAACCAGAGAGGGTCGGACCGGCATTGCCACCATTTGTCCACTATCCAGATACCATTGCTGACGTGTACACATAAGGAACTGTTTGACATTGAAACTGGGACTGAGAACTGTTGGATTTTTAAAATTGGAACCCAAACACTTTTTGTTCTTATAGATTTATTTCTAGTCTGCAGAGGCAAGATTTTTTTAAGAAAATAATCAGGGGAAAAAAAGATACAGAGGCAAAGAAGCAGTGAAGAGACTGTCACACTATAGCAGAATGCAGGGGAGGTTGGTGTGTCAGGAGAGGCTCTAAGAGATCAACCAAAGGATTTGTATGCATATATATAAGCATAACCAATAGATACAAGACACTGGGGGGAGGGGGGAGAAGATGAGGGCTTGTACTGTGGGTAGGGAAAGGCAGGGGGAGGTCAATAGGGAATAAAAAAAGGAGACATATGTACTACTATTGGTAATACTTTAAACAATAAAAAATAAAAGTAAAAATAAAAGATAGTTAATTGAAAAAAAAGAAAGAAAGTTACTTTACTAAAACAGGCCCAAACTACTTTTAGGCAAAGTTAAAGTAGTGAAACCTCTGGGTAATCCAAGGAGATAAAGGAATTCAAACTATAAACCTACCATAGTACTACTTATTACAGTTATTATACAGTTGAATTGATTATTTATTAAATAAATTTTTATTGTTCAGATTAAAATATATATTTGGTTTATGGTGTGCCATTGAATGTTAGTAATTAGTTTATGTGTGCCATGAGATGAAAAATGTTGAAAATCGCTGGTCTATATTTATAGACACATTCTTCACCTACATTTGACTATACTTCTGTTAGGAGTTTCAAGTTCTATCCAAACCTCAGTCTTCCTGGCTTCAATCAAGAAGGCAGAAATAAGAGCATATGGCAGTTTGGGAGTTTATTGCCCTTTATTTGATCTAAAACAACTTGAACAGTATAAAAAAGTTCTGCTCTAAGAAGAACAGGGAATTTGGTCAAATAGCTCCTTTGCGTCTCCACCCTTTGTTGGTTGTATATACAGCTTTCAACTGTAGGCTGTTTTTATTTTCTCTATCCTAACATGAAGTTTCTTAAAAACTTGCCACACATCTTAATGTAATAGCTTGCCTCTTCCCTTTGAGAATGAAGAAAACAGGACTTTTTTTTACAGCATAGAGAAAACGTTGTATGTGTATGTTGCAGGCGCGTGCACTGAGATTAAAGAAGGATGATTAGAGAATGAAATAGTTGGCTTTTCTAACCTCATGACCCCAGTGGTAACCACACACAGACATCCTAGATTCAGTTATGTTAGGTGGCAGAAGCACTCCGATATAATTGCAGGAGAGAAATGAGAAGTATAACAGAAATACACCTTTGAATTTATAAAGCATCTTACATATGCTTTACATCTTTATCAAATTTGATTCTCATCCTACTCATGTATAGTAGAATGGGCAGAAATTTGACAAAATGGAAGAAAGTCAGATGAAAAAACTTGAATTATGTGCCTAAGACCTCACAGACAAGACAAATATATACACACACTTTTAGAACTACTTTATTTAGCTATAATTCAATATCAAAAATTCACCACTTTAAACTACACACTTAAATATTTTTATCTGTTTTTTTTTTTTAGTATATTAACAAGGTTGTACAAGCATTGCTGCTATCTAATTCCAGGACTTTTTCTCACCTCCAAAAGAAACCTCATATCCATTAGCAGTCACTCTCCACATCCTACCTCCTCCCAGGCCCTGGAAAATAGTAATTTACTTTCTGTCTCTATAGATTTGCATATTCTGGACATTTGATATAAATGGAATCATACAATGTGTAGCCTTTTTGGTTAGGTGTCTTTCACTTGACAAAATATTTTCAAGGTTCATCCATGTTGTATGCATGTTTCTCTATGCCCAAATAATATTCTGTATACATATAAGACATTTTAAATCCCATTCATCAGTAGGTGGATATTTGGATTGTTTTCAGCTTTTGGGATATAGATTTTCATATGTAGTACCCTGGAGTGGAATTTCTGGGTCATATGGTAATTCTACATTTAACTTTTTTGAAGAACTGCCAAACTGTTTTCCACAGTGGCTGGCAAACCCATCAAGAAAGGATTGAGGATTCAATTTCTCCACATGCTTGCCAAAACTTTATTATCTGTATCTTTTATTATAACCATCCTAGTGGACCTAAATTGGTTTCTTATTTTGGTCTTGAATTTCATTTCTTAATAGCTAAAGATGTTGCACATCTTTTCATAATCCATCTATATATCTTCTTTGGAGAAATAGTTATTCAAATTGTTTGCCAAGTTATAATTGGATTATTCATCTTTCTATTATTGAATTGTGAGAGTCCTTTATGTATTCTGAATACAACCCCTGATTAGATATATGATTTGTAAATATCTCACATTCTTTGGGTTTGTTCTTGAAGCACAAATTTTTTGTGTGTGTTCTTAAAAAAAATTCCACTCTGTCACCCAACACACATTCACATACCAGACAGCTGTCAGTTTGGGAGGGAAAGAGTTTGAATGTTACTGCCAAGTCAACAGCCTATTCAGTGAGGTGAGGCATTCCAGCAGCAAAGGGGCAAGAGGACTTTTGGGTGTTTGTTGGTCATTGGGTTCTACCTTGATGGAACTTTTACTACTTAAAAATATCCTGGGAGTGATGTCAGAGGAATGTTGGTGTGAAAGATCCTCTAAACCTCTCCCTCTAAAATGGTAACAAGTTAAACAACTATAATTCAATAAAGAATTCCCTACTCAATACGGAGACTTGCCTGAGAGATCCACACATTGAAACATCTAAAGGTGGGCAAATTGTAATAACTGAGGAGATGAGAAGGGAGGAAAAAGCACAGATGGCCCACAGACATAGCCCTGCAGTCAAGAGCCTGCAGCTCAGGCTGGAGAGGGGAGGAAGACAGCCATAGCGGGCTCTTCCCTTGGCTGGGAGTAACAGATAGCTGCTGGGGGAAGTCCAGCAAGGCTAGCTGCAAGTGGAGTTAACTATGACTGAGCCAGCAGACACCTTACAGGGCATGAGGTTCTACTGGGCAGCTCTCCACTCTTGGGCCATGTAATGGTGTTTCAAAGAAACAGAACTACAGAGCCCTGCTGCTACTTGGACTCCCAAAATCCACCTTCCATGGAGGCAGGTCAAGAAGCACATATATCTGTAAACCAACATCGATTGCAGTAGAACCACTGTTTCTTTCTGTGACTGATCCCCAGATGAAGTGCTTGGGGCAGGACCCCATGAAGGTCAGGGGCCACCATTGTGACGAGGGCAAAACAAATTCCACCTCAGAAGAGTTAGGGCAGTGCTGTCATACAGAAGCCTTGGAGGTCAAGACTGGGGAAACACAGAAATAAAAACTCTTGTGATTCAGCGCCATCTAATGGAAAACAATAGAAAGACCTCTTCAGAGGAAGCTGCTATCAGCCATTAATAAGACAGATATACTAGTATATGACAAAATGGAAGAAGGTTAGATGAAAAAACTTGAGTGATGTGCCTAAGATTTCACAGATAAGACAAATATATATATAAACATACACACACACACACTAGAGGCCTGTGCATGAAATTCGTGCATGGGGGAGTGTACTTCATCCCAGCCTGCTCTCTGTCCAATCGGGGACCCCTCAAGGGATGTCCAACTGCCCCTTTAGGCCCGATCCTACCTGGGAAACTGGACATCCCTCTCACAATCCAGGACTGCTGGCTCCCAACTGCTCACCTGTCTGCCTTCCTGATTGCCCCTAACCACTTCTGTCTGACAGCCTGATCATCCCCTAACAACTCCCCTGACAGCCTGATTGATGCCTGACTGCTCCCCTGCCAGCCTGTTTGCCCCTAGCTGCCCTCTCCTGCAGGCCTGGTCACCCCTAACTGCCCTCCCCTGCATGCCTGGTCACCCCTAACTGCCCTCCACTGCAGACTTGATCACCCCCAACTGCCCTCCCTTGCAGGCCTGGTCCCTCCCAACTGCTCTCCCCTGCTGGCTTGATCACCCAAAACTTCCCTCCTTTGCAGGCCTGGTCCCTGCCAACTGCCCTCCCCTGCTGGCCATCTTGTGATGACAATCTTGTGTCCACATAGGGGCAGGATCTTTTGACCACATGGGGGCAGTCATCTTGTGTGTTATAGTGCTAGACAATCTGCATATTACTCTTTTATTAGATAGGATAGAGACCTGGTGCATGGGTGAGGGCCAGTTGGTTTGCTCTGAAGCGTGTCCTGGATCAGGGTGGGTGTTCCCTTGGGACATGGGGTGGCCTGGGTAAGGGGCCCGTGGTGGTTTGCAGGCCAGCCACACCCCCTGGCAACCCAAGCAGAGGCCCTAATATCTGTAATTTATTTATCTTCTACAATTGAAACTTTGTAGCCTGGAGCAGAGCCAAGCCTTCTGCTCACACAGCCATTGAAACTTTGTTGACTTAAGCGGAGGCCTGAACCAGCCAGGATGTGTGGAAAGCTTGGCTTCCTCCATCGCCATGGGCAACCCAAGCCTCCCTCCTGCTCTTTCTGTGGCTGTAGCCATCTTAGTTGGGTTAGTTTGCATACTCGCTCTGATTGGTTGGTGGGCATGACAGGTGGGCATGACTTGTGGGTGTAGTGGAGATATGGTCAATTTGCATATTACTCTTTTATTAGATATGATATATGTATATATATATATATACTTTTAGAAATACTTTATTTAGCTATAATTCAATATCAAAAATTCACCACTTTTAAGTATACACTTGAATATTTAAGTAACAGCAAATACCATAAGTAACCATGGTAATGAGGATGATAAGAAAGAAAATGAAAAATCCCCAGAAGACAAGCTGGAGCACATGAAAATATATGATATAAATGACATAGATTTCAAGGTTGTAGTTCTAAAAATACTTAATGAGATGCAAGAAAATACAGACAGGCAATTCAATGCATTCAGAAAACAAATCAATGACCAAAAATAAGTACTTTATGAAAGAGATTAAAACTTTAAAAAGAACCAATCTGAAATTCTGGAAATGACGTATGCAATTAAGGAGATTAAGAGTAAAGTACTGAGCATAGAAAACAAAGCCAAGCAAATGGAGGAAAGAATTAGTGATATCAAAGATAAGAATCAATGCACAGGAAAGAAGAGAGAAACCTGACCATAAAGAAAAAGGAAAGAGCTCCTTGAGAACTATCTGGCTCCATCAGTAAAAGCAAATATTAGAACAACAAGCATTCCAGGAGAGAAAAGTAGGAAGCAGGGGATGGAGAGTCTATTCAAACCAATAGTGGGTGAGAACTTCCCAAATATATGACAAGAACTAGATCCTCAAATCCAAGAAGCAAACATAACACCCTCTCCACAGTACTTGGTATTAAAATTGTCAAAAATTAATGACAAAGAAAAAAATCTCAAAAGAAGGAAGTTACAAAAGAAAACACATGAGAATTTCATCTGATTTCTCAGCAGAAATTCTACAAGCCAGAAGACAGTGGAACCAAATATTCAAATAAAGAGGAATATTTGGAAAAAGAGAGAAGTTGCCAGCCATAGGTAATATATCCAACAAAATTATCCTTTAAATATGAAGGAGTAATAAACAAGTTCCCATACATACAGAAGCTGAGGGATTTTTATCACTGGAAAATCTCCATTGCAGGAAACAGTTAAGAGAGTTATTCCACCTGAAACAAAGAACATAAGGTCACAAAACTACAACTAAGACCACCAAAAAACGTATAGCACAAACAGGGATAATTTGTAACAACAAAAACATCAAAGGGGAGGAGGTAAATGTCTGAACTGGTAAATGAGTGTGAACATCAGATTCACTCAAAAGAAAAAAATAACTACTGTATATGCAATTTTATTTTTTATAAACCTAGTGGTAACCACACAGAAAAATCCCCAAACCAGGACACAAAGGTAAGAGAGAGAGAGAGAAAGAGAGAGAGAGAGAGAGAGAGAGAGAGAGAGAGAGAGAGAGAGAGAGAGAAGAGCAATATGGAATACCACCAAACAAAAATAACAGAAACACAAAAGAAAAGAACCAATGGAGGTACAGAGTTACCAGAAAACAAAAGATAAAATGGCTATAGGAAATCTTCATACATCAATTATTCAATGGAACAGGTTAAAGAGCCCAGCTATAAAACCACATATATATAGGCAGATAAGTTTCCACAAAAGAGCAAGAAACACAAAATGAAGTAAAGATAGTTTCTGCAATAAATGGTGCTGGGGAAACTGGAAAGCTACATACAAGCGAATGAAACTGGATTACAGTTTGCTCCCATGTAAAAAAAAATAATAATTCAAAATGGATCAAAGACCTAAACATAAGATCTGAAACAATAAGTTATATAGAAAAAAATATAGGTACCATACTTATGGACCTTGGTCATAGAGAATATTTTATGAACTTGATCCCAAAGGCAACAGAAGTAAAAGCAAAAATAAATGAATGTAACTATATCAAACTAAAAAGCTTCTGCATGGCAAAAGAAACTGACAACAAAACTATAAGGAGACCAAACAGATGGGAGGTGATATTTGCAAACAGTGGCTCCAACAAAGGTTTAATTTACAAAATATACAAAGAACTCATAAAACTCAACACCAAACAGCCCAATCAAATGTGGGTAGAGTAACTGAAAATACACCTGTCCCAAGAAGACATACGAACAGCCAATAGGAATGAAAAAATGTTCAACTTCATGAACAATTAGGTAAATGCAAATCAAAAGTACAATGAGATAATATCTCACACCTGTTAGAGTAGCCATTATCAACAAAACAAACAATAACTTCTGCTAGAGCGGTTCTGGGGGGGAAAAGGATCCTCATTCATTGCTGGTGGGAATGTTGACTGTTACAACCACTATGGAGAGCAGTCTGGCAATTCTTAAAAAAATTAAGAGTAAACTACCATACTACCAAGCAATCCTTCCTCTCCTGGGTATATATATAAAAAAAAAACATGTCAAAATCATGTATTTGCAAAAACATATGCACCCCTATGTTCATTGCAGCATGATTCATGGTGTCCAAGATATGGAAACAAATTGTCCTGTGATAGAGGACTGGATAAAGATGTAGTACATATTCACAATGGAATACTACTCATCCATAAAGAAGGATTATATACTACCATTTGCAACAACATGGATGGGCCTTAAGAATATTATGCTAAGTGAAATAAGTCAGTCAGAAAAGCTAAGAACTATATCATTTCACTCATATGTGGGATATAAAACTGAAGCTCAAGAACACAAACAGCAGTGTGATGATTGCTAGAGAGAAGGAGGTGGGAAGAGAAGTTTGTCACATTAATTGAGTCTTCCTTTTACAAAAAAAAAAATTCCTCTGTAATACGTAATGCTGTTTGATAGCATTTTACCTCCCAAAGACCTTCTTTTTTAGTTTTATTAAATTTATTGAGGTGACATTGGTAAATAAATTTATATTGGTTTCAAATGTGTAATGCTATAATGCATCAGATGCATATTGCATTATGTGTTCACCACCTAAAGTCAAATCTCATTCTATCAAATTTGACCACTTGACCCTCTTCATTCTTCCCCACTCTGCTGTTTCCTGTGCCTATGAGAGTTTTTTTGTTTGTTTATCTTGTTTGCTCATTTGTTGCTTTCAGTTTTATATCCCATATATCACTGAAATTATATGGTTCTTGACTTTCCTTTTTATTTTATTATATTTATTTAATAAACCTTTATTGTTCGGGTTATTACATTTGTTTCTCTTTTTTCCCCATATATATATAGCTCCCCTCCACCTGGCTCCCACCACTCCCTCTACCCTTACCTCCCCCTGCATTGTCCTCATCCATAGGTGTATAATTTTTGTCCAGTCTCTCCCTGTAACCCTCTCATCCCTTTCCCACTGAGAATTTTCAGTCCACTCCCTTCCTATGCTCCTCATTCTATTATATTCACCAGTTTATTCTGTTCATTGGATTTTTTAAAATATATTTTATTGATTTTTTTTACAGGGAGGAAGGGAGAGAGATAAAGAGTTAGAAATATCAATGAGAGAGAGACATTGATCAGCTGCCTCCTGCACGCCCTCCTCTGGGGATGTGCCCACAACCAAGGTACATGCCCTGGACCAGAATCAAACCTGGGACTTTTCAGTCCACAGACGGACACTCTATCCACTGAGCCAAACTGGTTTCAGAAGATTTTTAATTCACTTAATTTTTAGATTCACTTTTTAATAGATATGTATTTGTTGTACATAATTTTTATCTTTACCTTTTTCTTCTTCTTCCTCTTCTTAAAGAGTACCTTTCAGCATTTCATATAATACTGGTTTGATGTTCATGAACTCCTTTAGCTTTTTCTTATCTGTGAAGCTCTTTATCTGCCCTTCAATTCTGAATGATAGCTTTGCTGGGTAGAGTAATCTTGGTTTTAGGTTCTTACTATCATCACGTTGAATATTTCTTGCCACTCCCATATGGCCTGCATAGTTTCTGTTGAGAAATCAGACAGTTTCTGTTGAGAAATCCCTTGTAGGTAATTAACTTTTTTTTCCTCTTGCTGCTTTTAATATTCTCTCTTTGTTTTTTGCTCTTGGTATTTTACTTATGATGTGTCTTGGTGTGGTCCTCTATAGATTCCTTTTATTTGGGGTTCTGTGTGCTTCCTGGACTTGTAAGTCCATTTCTTTCACCAGATGTGGGAAGTTTTCTGTCATTATTTCTTCAAATAGGTTTTCAGTATCTTGCTCTCTCTCTTCTGGCACCCCCATAATTCTGGTGTTGGTACGTTTGAAGTTGTCACAGAGGCTCCTTTCACGATCTTCACATTTTTGGATTATTTTTTCTTCTTGCTTTTCCAGTTGAGTGTTTTCTGCTTCTTTGTATTTCAAATTTTTGACTTGATTCTCATGTTCCTCTAGTCTACCGTGGTCAGTCAACTGAGTGACAGATGTTGAGGGAAAGCCAGAAGAAGATCTCTAATGCTGTTCCTTCCCCTTCCAGCTGGAGGACTCAGTATCTGCATAATTTTCTTCGCCCTCTGCTCTTTCCTCAATGAGCAGAGGCCCAAGACCAGGACCTCACAGCCCACCCACATCAGTCACCATTCTATTCAATATTTTATTTAAATTAACTTTTATTTAAGTATCTACTTTAGTCTCATTCTATGCTAAAACATCTATGAAATCATGAATGTGCTTGTATATGTAACCTTTTATTTAGGTAGTGCAAAAATTAATATTTATATTAATACTTATGGATTTATTTTAATGTACATCAATAAGTATTTCTTTAAATATTTATTTTATTAATGTAATAACGAATTACTATAGTTATAATGAAATGAATATAAAATAATTTAGATATTCTACTAGTGGCACATATACCATACTTTGGGAAATTAAACTAGTCTAGCCCCATGATTTCAAAAATCATGAAATTTCATCAATGATAAGTATGCAAGTATAAAAATATCTACATAGTTCAAAATTATCTTAATGATTGTTTCTCCAGGCCCAACTACTGCAACAGTGACACTAAATAACCACGCTGTGATATTCTACAGTAAAATGTCATCAATGATTGACCAGGCTTCTCTGAAGTCTCCAGAGCACTCAACGTCTGAAGGTTAGTCAGGTGTGCCCGGTGTCAATCCCAAATCCAGCTCATACAGTATAATAAAGTTTCCATTAAAAGTCAAGGTTTTGATGAATGTCACACTTGGAAGCCAATTAAAAGGGCTGAAAGGAAGACACAATTTCCCATTGTCTAATTGACTTGCAGCACCTTCAAGGTAATAAATTTGTCACATTGAATTATTAATGAGAAATGAATATTTGGCTTGGTATCTTGAATAGAAAATAGTTCATTATCAGGTAGGATTTTTTCCTACCAAATAATGAGTCTTTCACTAGGGGAGGTTAGGGACAATATGACTGAAAATTGGATTTTTCATCATCACTGTATTTTTCATACCATACACCTCTTTAAAATCTTATGATCACATTAATAGGTAAAAGTGGTATCTTTAATTTGGAGTTCAATTTTGAATTTTTGTTGTCATAGACTTTAGAGTTTTTTTCTAATATTTTCGAATACTCAAAGATATGCTAGTGACTAGGGAAAGGAATTGCCTAGACCTTATTATTTATTCAATATTTTCTTTCAATCCCAGTCCCTTACTTTTTTACACTTCTAAAGCCATAATATTCATGAAATCATGGGGCTGATATATGAGTTTTAATATTTTTCAACAGTGTATAAACATAATACTATTAAAATAGAAAATGATGTGTATATCACATATAAATATCACCTACACACTTGGAATAATACTGCTTTAAAAATATGTATTAAGCATAATGTTTGTTAAGTGAAATAAACCAGTCAGAGAAAGACAAGTACCATATAATTATATTCATATGTGGAATCTAATGAACAAAATAAACGAACTGAATAGAAACAAACATAGTAGGGAACAGATTGATAGCTATCAGAGGGGCAGTGGGTTGAGGGGCTGGGTGAAAAAGATAAAGGGATTAAGCAAAGGAACTCCCAAAAACCCAAAAAAACAAACTCATAGGCACAGACAACAGCATGGTGGTTACCAGAGGGGAAGAGAGAAGGAGGAAATAGAAGAGGGTGTAGTGGGGATAAATGGTGATGGAAGGAGTTTTGACTTGGGGTGTGGTAAATATACAATACAATATACAGTTGATGTGTTATAATATTGTACATATAGTCCTGACTGGTTTGTCTCAGTGGATACAGTGTCGGCCTGCAGACTGAAAGGCCCCAGGTTTGTTCAGGGCAAGGGTATGTACCTTAGTTGTGGGCACATCCCCAGTGGGAGATGTGCAGAAACCAGCTAATCAATGTTTCTAACTCTCTATCCCTCTCTCGTCCTCTCTGTAAAAAATGAATAAAATATTTTTAATTGGACATCTAAAACCTATATGACTTTATTAATCAATGTCATTCAATAATAAATTCAATTAAAAAACAAACAAAAAACAAAAATATGTATTTAGCCAATTGATTCTTGCAAAAATAAGGGAAGAAGAAAGTATGTAATCTATAAAATCAAAATTTCAAAAAATTATTTTGAGAGAGAGACTTGAGAGCCTGCTTAACTTGTTAAGAACTAGAGGCCCAGTGCATGAAATTTGTGCACAGGTAGGGTCCCTAGCTGCTGCCAGCTGCTGGCTGAGGCCTCCCTTCCCCCAGATGCCTGCTGCTGCTGCTGGCCAGGGAAGGGCTGGCCTGGGGGAGGGGCTGCCGGAGGTTGGCCCTGCTTTTTGGTCAAACTCCCCGTTGAACTCCTGGTTGAAGGGGCAATTTTGCATATTAAGCTTTTATTATATAGGATTCCACTACTACTACCCACCCTATTTCATCAAACCCTTTTTCTGTGCCTATTCTTTCCTCTTAAGCCATCCTTGATTCCCCCATAAGCTCAGATCTTGTTTTACTCTGAAATCCCATAACATTGTGTATTCCTTTTAAGGTCCTTATTATACTCTGACATCAGCTGTAGTTATGCTTCCAGTGGACCTGTTCCTCTTATTAGGCTCTGTATCCCCCAAGGTGGCTAACACAATACTTTGAACAGAACAGGTACTCAACAAACATTCCTTCGGTTGAAAGAACATAGCACAAACCAGGATAACTCACCAAGCCTAGCAAACCTCACAATCCTTCATTTATTGAGAATCTTGAATGGCAATTATCTGAACACCAAGTATCTTAGACAAAGATCATGGCAATGAAGGTATAGGGTTTTTGGGTGAACATGTAGAAACTCTGTTTGTCTTGTGTTGGACACTGAGAGCTTCATTTCATCTTCTGCTATAAGTGGCACTGGGTGGCTTTTATATAATACTTTTTCCATAAACCTGCCTATTGGGACAACTTACCTTATTTGATGGATTCAATAAGTAGCAATTAGGTTTTTTACATAGGCCACATTTCTTTTAAAAAAAAATCATTCTTTTTTATTTTTTTTATTTTTTTACATTTTTTATTGTGCTACATGTATACATATCTCCCCATTGCCCCCCGCTCCCAGGCATACCCCAATCCCCTAGTGTCTGCATTCATTGGTTATGCTTATATGCATGCATACAAGTCCTTTGGTTGATCTCTTATCTACCCCACCTCTCCTTAACCTTCCTGCTGTAATTTGGCAGTCTGTTTGATGATTTCTTAATCATGTCTGTGCTGTGTTCCTTATGCTCACTCTCTCAACATCAGTAAGTCGATTTTAAAGAGCATCCAATGCTTTACAGGGTATTACAAGAAGCCCTCTTTCTGAGTAATGTAGTTATTCTCATTGTTCTTGATTATGTACAGCTCTTAAACATAAAACAATATATTATTTTTTCTGAATATTTGTTCCATTTAGCCTACCTCAATCATATCTTTTAAAACTAAAACCTAGAAGTAGAAGGAAATAACATATATCTGTAATAAGGAGGCCCAGGTATAATCTGTTTTTAAATACACAAAATCAGGAGAGCTATTTCATGCCCCTTTTTCTGCCTAGGCAAAAGAGTGGGGAAGTAAAATGTAACATTTTATGTATATTTTATTTAATATTTTAAGTAAAGTATCATTCACTGTACAAGCAGACACATCAAACTCATTCTAGCAGACAGACAATGCCACCATAACATTTATCCTATCCCAAATGAAAGTAGGAGTTTTTGAATGGCGCCTGCATACAAGGATGTAGAAGGCCATTTATCGAAAATGTTCCTATACACTGCTCTTCCTGATGTTACAGGCACTAATAGTTTACTTTCCCCCACTTACTTTTTTTTAATTACTTTTATTTTTATTTTTTCCCTATTGCCCGCCCCAGCTTTCCCCACCCACCAGTACATGCCCTCACCCGTCTCCCCCCACCTCACCACCACCAATCCCCTGTATCCACTGGCTATTCCTACACACATGCATACAAGTCCTTCGGTTGCTCTACTACAGGCCCCTGCCCTCAACCTCCCCTGCCTTCCCACTGTAGCACAACAGTCTCTACATTGCTTCTTTGCCTCTACATCTGCTTCCCCCGATCCCCCAATTCTTGTCTCTAAAAACATCTTGCCCCTGTAGGCTAGAAATAAACCCACAAGAGCACAAAAAATGTTTGAGTCCCGATTTCAATATCCTATAACTTTGAGTCCCAGTTTCAATGTCAAACAGTTCCTTATGTGTACACGTCATCAATGGTATCTGGATGGTGGACAAATGGTGGCAATGAAGGTATGACCCTCTCTGGTTTGGTCCTAGGCATCCTGTAGCGATGCACAGCTGCTGACTGCTCACTTGGCAAAGTGTCATCAGTGTCTTCCATCTCTGGATTGTTTCTCCTCTTGTCCTCGTGGTTGGGTCAGACCTATAAGTTCCTCTCTGTTGCAGATGTCCACTGGGTTTTGGAGTTCTTTTCTGAAAGTATATGAACATATTCTCAACCAAAAGTTAATAAAGGAATCTTTTCTATAAAATTGACTTGGGATCCTTTTTATTTTTGCCTACCCGCTTTTCCTTTGGCTTATTTTGACACCATGTGTGTTTTACATGAGTGTCGTGCTGTTAGTATTACAAATGAAAATTAATTTTCTAAAGTGAAAATTTTCTAGATGTAATTTACTTAGCAGATATTTTTTCCTTACATGATATTATCCTACTCACTCCCCCCCCTTTTTTTGATTAATGGAGAATTTGGTAAAAATTTTAATGCAAACTTGATAACTTTAAATTTTAATTTTTGCACACAAATATGCCTGTTTTATGTTTATTGCAAATTGAGCAATTTTACCATGAGATGAGCTATCATTAGAAATTTTAATTAATACTTTAGAAACAGCTTTTTATCCAGTACACTTAAATTTTCTTGGGTGTTCACTTATTTTAATTCGCCAATTTAAATTAATCTGAAAGCTTGATAACTCTTTTACATCAAATTTAATACTCTACCAACAATTTTGATTACCCTGTAAATATTAGTGGAAAGGTTTATTTGCATTCTTGAGTAGGCACTGAGCATGTCTAGTGCTAGGCTGAATTTGGATATAGGGCAGCTGCTATCGGCATGTTACTCTCTATTACCTGGTCCTGATCTGAGCTGGGCCATGTCTCTGTCTGTTACCTGGGTCCTGATCTGTGCTGAGCATGAGAAGTGAGGTATCCATGGGGGCAGGAGACCTCCCTCAGAAGGGATGAGGGTTCAGACTCCTGCAAAGTTGTGGGGGTGAGGGTCTGTGCCCTACCTCTATTGACCCCCAAGTTTTCTCCTGATGACCCCTCTGTGACTGTGCCTGTCTTAGGTCATTCCTTACCTGATGAATCTTACCTGTCTCTGCTTAACCAGTCATCCTCCAGGTCCAAACAGGATGTTGTGAGGTTCAGTTCTGTCTTTATGTTAGCCTATGCCCCCGTGGCCTCCTAGCTCAGCACCTGCCTTGGGGATCCCCTAGCATGCTCCCAGGGGACCCGGCACTGATCACCTATCTCAGGGAATTCAGGTTCCTTTTCCACGGAGGGCCCAGCTCACACCATTTGTCAAGAGACAGATCCATTATACCAGCCACTTTGAGGCTTCAACCTCAGCATGACTAGAGAGCTCAGGCTATAGCTGAGGGCCACTGGGTTGTGAGAAGAGGGTCCCTCTTGGCAAAAGAGGATAGAGGGGCCAGTATAGAATGCTCAAGTGCCTTCCAAGTGCCTTAATTCCTTGTGAAATGGATTAAATCCTTTCATGTCCTTTTTTTAAATTGCTGCTAAACATTCAAAGAATTAGTTTGTAAATTCATTTGGGATAGTTGTACAATATGCTGAAGTGAAATATCAAAAATTAAATGATATTGTAGGATAATATCATGTAAGGATATTCTTTGCTCTAGACCATGGCAATTCAATTTCAAACTGGTGGTCAATTTCTTTTTGTAACTTTATATAAACTTTTTCAGGGAGGCAAAAACACAGATTACTTACCTTAGCTCAAGAGACCAAATATATTGACTTTCAATTAAAATCCTTATGTCATTTAAAGGAAACTTCTCTTTATTTCCTTCCAAAATGATTTTCATGTTACAGAGTTTCATTTAAAAATCTTTGTCTCAGAGAATCCAAGATGGCAGCATAGGTGAGTACCTAAATTGCTGCCTCACAGAATTTCAAAACTACAACTAAAAGACAGAACAGATATCATCCAGAACCACAGGAAAGCTGGCTGAGTGGAAATCCTAAAACTAGAAGAAAAGAGAAGAGCTCACAGAGACCCAGAGGAGCTTCAAAAAGCCGAGCACTGAACCACAGGTCCAGCCTCAACTCACAAGGGGGGAGTTTGGACAGTGAAAAGGGAGAAGTGCACAGAAATTTAGGGGAGTCAAGAGTGGGCAGAAGTCTGGTGGCGCGCACGCAGAAGACAGACTGCTGATTGTGCTGCTGGCTTTCAATAGTAGGCAGGAGACAGAGCTTCCCAACTGTTCCACTTCTAACTCCACTAAATCCCAGTTTCGGGCAAGACCCTGGGGATCCAGACTCATACGGTCCTGGAGCGCAGGGGAGCCAGAAAGGCAGCAGTCCAGAGGCACTGCACCTGAGCATGGGGACCGCTTCAGCGATTACCCAGAGTCACGTGAAACCCAGGGACCATGGAAGATGGGGCCAACTGGAAGGCAAGGCAATCTGTTAAGCCCTGAGACTCCACCCATCCCAAGTCCAACAGAGAGACTTTTGCAATTTTGCAAGTCTTGTATCACAAAGCTGAATCCAACACAGAAGTTCTCCCAGCATAGTGAAAATGCAGAGACAAAGGAAGAGATCACAAACAAATGAAATGGAGGAAAACAAATGACTGGATATAGAGTTCAAAACCACAGTTATAAGGTTTTTAAAGAATCTCCTAGAAAAGATGGATAAATTTAGTGAGACCCAAGAGGAAATGAAAAAGGATCAACCAGAGATGGAAAAGGACCAACTAGAAATGACACATACACTGACTGAAAAAATATTATACAGAGACCTAACAGCAGACTAGAGGAACACGAGAATCAAGTCAAAGATTTGAAATATAAAGAATCAGAAAACACTCAACTGGAAAAGCAAGAAGAGAAAAGAATCCAAAAATGTGAATATAATGTAAGGAGACTCTGGGACAGCTTCAAGCGTACCAACATCAGAATTGTGGGGGTGCCAGAGGAAGAGAGAGAGCAAGATACTGAAAATCTATTTAAAGAAATAATGACTGAAAACTTCCCACA